>CAXARO010001283.1:0-177440 GCA_963971305.1 Arcuatula senhousia
CCATTTTTAGCTCACCTGGACCGAAGGTCCATGGGAGCTTATACCATCACTTGGCGTCCGTCGTCGTCGTCATCTGTTGTCGTCGTCTGTTAACAAATTTTCAAACTTTAACTTGTCCGACACCATAAGTCCAATTGCAACCAAACTTGGTACAGTTGTTAAGTAGCATTATGTGTACAAAACTATTGTTCGGATTTTTGATTCGTAAAAAAACATGGCCGCCATGGCTAAAAATAGAACATAGGGGTAAATTGCAGTTTTTTGCTAATAACTCAAAAACAGTACCTGATATCAAAATTCTGGCACAGGTAAAAGTAATCAGCACATCAAGATCTACCTGCCCAGAAATTTTCAAGAAGATTCAACAACGAATGTAGGAGTTATTGCCCTTTTTCTGGATTTTTTCAAAATTTTGCACTTATTTAGCCCTATATCTTGAAAATTATACAAGATATATTTTAAAAATTCAAATTGCATATGACTAAGCACATCAAGATCTACAAAATATGTAATAGGGTCAACGTTGTAGGACCTTTCCTTTTAGGAGTTATTGCCCTTAGAACGTCAAAATTTAGCATTTTAACAGCATTTCCTCATTACATTGAAAACGATAACTCCTCTGACGCGTTAAGTCAAATTGGTACCAAACTTGGTATAGTTGTTTATTAGCATTAGGTGTAAAGAACTGATGTGGGGATTTTTGATTGTTCATAAAACATGGCCGCTGTGGCTAAGATTAGAGCATAGGGGTAAATGGCAGTTTTTTGCAAATAACTCAAAAACGGTGACAGATTTTAAAAGTTTGAATGGAAACAAAAGTGATCAGCACCTCAAGATCTACAAGCTCTGAAATTTTGGAGAAAGTCCAACAACCCATGTAGGACTTATTGCCCTTTTTGTGAATTTTTTGCAAATTTTGCACCTGTTTTTCTCAATATCTTGAAAAATATACAAGATATTTGAGAAATTTAAACTGCATATTGTTAAGCACATCAAGATCTACAAAATATGTAAAGGGTCAACGTTATAGGACCTTTTCTTTCAGGAGTTATTGCCCTTAGAATGTCAAAATTGAGCATTTGAAAAGCATTTCCTCATTACATTGAAAACGTTAAATCCTCTTACACTTAAAGTCCAATTGGAACCAAACTTGGCATTGTTGTTTATTAGCATTAGGTGTATAGAACTGATATGGGGATTTTTTATTGGTTGTAAAACATGGCCCCTGTACGTGGCTAAAAATAGAACATTGGGTTAAACTGCATTTTTTTGCTAATAACTCCAAAAGGGTGACAGATTTTTGAATTTTGATTGAGAACAAAAGTGATCAGCACTTTAAGATCCACCATATTGTCAGATGACCTTCTTGTTAAACTTATGACCCTTTCTATGTCAAATAGATTTTGCCTAATAACCTTTACTTCAGACACATATGTCAGGTGAGCGATTCAGGCTCCTGGGAGCCTCTTGTTTATCTTGAGACCACAAGCAGTGACCACTGGTCAGTCACATTGAATGCTGCTGGTTGTTTTCCATTTCATGTTACATTTCGTAACTTTCTCATTAAAATGATTTATTTATAGGTAGATACATGTACAAATGCAATATATATTGATATTTGTAAGAGTAGTTTTGGATCAAACTTCTTGTAAACATTGTTTTTTTTGTGTAAGGACTAATTGCAAAACCAAACACAGCTAGTACAGGTCACATTGAATGCTGCTGGTTGTTTTTCCATCACATGTTACATATATGTCACTTTCTCATTTATTTCTAAGTAGGGAAGATGAAAATAAAAAAAAATAATTGATATTTTTTGGATTATCTTTTAATCAATTTAGTATGTCATTAGAATTCAGTGTTTGCAATTAGGCATTGTAATTCACTTGCCCCAATCCTGATTTTAGTTGTCAAAAATTCACTTGCCTGAAAGAACTTTTACTGGCCAGGGGCTAGGGGATCAGTGCTAATATTAAAGACTGTAGCATTATATACCGTACAGCAGGTAATTTTCGCGGCCTGCAAATTTTGCGATTTCATATCAAATGAGCTAGTTTTTATTTACGTGGACATTTAGTTTCACGATTTCATTATATTCTCTATACAAATTAATATTGATTATATATTATGTGGGTTCAATATTTCACGATAGAATAATGGTCGTGAATATAGCGAACATTAGAACCTCGCGAAAATTTCCCCCTATACAGTATATGATCTTATGAACCAATTGCAAAACCACACAAAGCTAGCACTGGTCGCATTAAATGCTGCTGACTGGTTTTCAATATGTAATTTTGAATTGCTGCTGGTTTATATTAACTGTCATAGTTGTGTTGCTTATACTTATTCCATGTCTCTTTGTTTGTTAATTGAACGCCGTATACATAGTAAATGCCTAAATCATGATTTTTGTTTATTTTAGACATAATTCCAAAGAAAATCAAGTTCTCAGAATATTTAGAAATTAAACAGAAAGAAGAAGAAGAGGAAAGCTGATAAATAACAAATAGTTACCATGGTTACAATGACTCTCATTATCTGAGATCAAAGGTCAAAATCCAGGTCATCAGATTTCTACAAATTGTTCATGGTTACACTTTGTCACTTTTAACTGCATGAACAATTAAGATAAATGATTGCCTATTAAATGCAATTTTTAACAATGTATGAATTTGTAAAAATCCAGAAGAATATGAAAAACAAAAAAATTAAAAAGTCTGAGATTAATCTACAAGTATTTTTATTATGTCTTTTTGGCCGGATTTCAGGAGTGAAAAATCTGGGTAATAAAATGGTGGGCAGGTTGGTTGGCGGTGGGCAGCGTTTGAGCTGGGAAGAAATTTTCGTACAGTTTCCTCAGCAACTACTATTCACAGCCACTTGATATTTGGTATACAGCATCAAGCTTGGGTCCCATAATGTGAGATTAGATTTCAGGTATGTAGCTCACCTACTTCCTGTTTAACAAAATCGGGCCATTTTTGACGTTGACAGATTTTTCTTGTTTCTGAAGTTGTTGCAAGTGGCATGAAAAGTAGTACATTTTTCTGGTCCATCTTCTAATTTGTTATTTATTTCCTTACTTCAAGTTACTTTAGATTGAATACTATCATGGTTCTTAAGTTTGTGTGATGGAATATATATGAGTTATACAAAAGTTACATTTATCATATAACCATGGGGTAAAATGTTGTTTTCTGCAAATAACACAGAAACCATTTACAGATATAAAAATTTTTGCTGAAGTAGAAGTCACCAGTGCTCCAGGTCTTCGTGTACCTGTCCAAAAATTGTAAAGATTGAAAATTACATATTATAGAAATTGTAAGAAATTTGAATAATTTAAACTGCATATTATATGCAACAGGCCTAAAAATTTCCCTTTGAAGTTATTCCTCTTAGAATGTCAAAATTGATCATTTTTACAGTTTCCTACAATGATATAGCAATAGGTACAAAATAGAGAAAAAAACTTTTCATTACAATATTGTACAATAATTTGAGATCTACTTGAAACTTAATTTGGTTTAAGTTATCAGATAAACTGTTTTAGGGGACTGGTTATTATTATGATCCTTTAAGATAAAAAAATCAATAATTTTTACTTGTGAAAGAAACTATTGCAGATAGAAATCAATTTTGCTTGCTTAAATGTTCAACCCAAGAGACCTCATAATTGTCCCCATTGGAAAGTTGTCAGAGGACCTTTTAAGGTGTAATCATGCAGTGGTACAGTACACTCAGAGAGGATTGATTCTCATACTCTGTTTTCAGTGTCCAGTGATTCACAGAGTTTCAGTAAACTCTTCAAATTCTCCAAGTAATTTCTCTCACTTGGGAGAAATTTATTCCCTTTTAATACGATCGCAAAAAATTTGTGGACATATAATGGTATGATGCTGTCGTTGTCATCGGTGGCGTTGTCGTTGTCCAGAACTAAAGTGTTCCCACAATAACTTTAGTTCTAGTTATCTGATTGCCATGAAATTTGACAATGATGTTCCTTACCATAAAAGGATTGATGGGATTGATTTTGGGGGTTCCCCCTTTTTTCGTTTAGAAATTAGGGGCCAAAAAGGGGTAAAAATGCCGCTTTTTTGTTTGTTCCCACAATAACTCTTTGAACATCTTCTCCAAAACCACTCAAGGGAAAGCTTTGAAACTTTGCACACTTCATCTTTGGGATGTCCTCTACCAAGATTGCACAAATGGTGACCGCTGTCAAATTAACATGGCTGCAGTTACTAAAAATAGACCAGGGGGTCAGACTTCGGTTTTTGGCTTGTAAATCAGAAAGTATAAGAGATAGATGAAATCTGATGCCACACTACTGCTTCAGCATTAAAAGCTCTACTAAAGTCTCTATTGAGTCGAAGTTGTCAGATGACCCCTTGTAGGAGTTATGGCCCCTTAAAGGTGAAAAATAGCATTTTTTTCATGTTTTTGGCCTATGGAATGAAAACTATAGCAGATGCAGAGAAGCTGTTGCTTGCTTTAATGTTCAGCTCATAAAGCTCTACAAAAGTCTTAATAGGATCGAAGTTGTCAGATAATCCCTTATAGGGGTAACGGCCCCTAAATTGACGTTTTTAGCTCACCTGGCCCGAAGGGTCATGTGAGCTATTGTCAATCATCGTTAAGCGTCCGTCGTCCGTCCGTCCGTCGTCGGTCGTCCGTCATCTGTCGTCCGTCCGTTAACTTTTCTTCAAAGATCTTCTTCTCTAAAACCACTGAAGGGATTGCATTGAAACTTGGTATACTTGATCTTTAGGATGTCCTCTACCAAGTTTGTGAATTATATAAATGTTGACAAACCAAAATGGCCGCCGTTGCTAAAAATAGAACAGGGGGGTCAGACCATTGTTTTTGGCTTATAACTTGAAAAGTATTAGAGATAGAGAAAATCAGAAGCAACCTTCCTTGTTCAGCATCAAAAGCTCTACAAATCTCTCCATTGAGTCAAAGTTGTGACACGACGCCTTATAGGAGTTATTGCCCTTTAATCATCAAAATTGACCATTTTTGCAGTTTTAAGCTCACCTGACCCGAAGGGTCTTTAAAGACAAAAATAGTGTATTTGGCCTATGGAATGAAAACTATTGCAGATAAAGAAAAGTTGTTGCTTGCTTAAATGTTCAGCTCATTTAGCTCTACACAAGTCTCCATATGGTCGAAGTTGTCAGATGACCCCTTATTGGGGTTACAGCCCCTTAAAGGCAAAAATAGTGTATTTGGCCTATGGAATGAAAACTATTGCAGATAGAGAAAAGTTGTTGCTTGCTTAAATGTTCAGCTCATTTAGCTCTACAAAAGTTTCCATAGGGTAAAAGTTGCCAGATGACCCCTTATAGTGGTTATGGCCCTTTAAAGACAAAAAATAGTGTTTTTGGCCTAAAGAAAGAAAACTTTTGCAGATGGAGAAAAGATGTTGCTTGCTTAAATGTTCAGCTTAATTAGCTCTACAAAAGTCTTTTTAGGGTCGAAGTTGTCAGATGACCCCTTTAAGGGGTTATGGCCCTTTAAAGGTGAAAAATAGTGTTTTTTGCTTTGGAATGAAAACTATTGCAGATAGAGAAAAGCTTTTTATTGCTTAAACATTCAGCTCATTTATCTATACAAAAGTCCTCAAAGGGTTGACATTAAGACCAGGTGAGCGATTCAGGCTCCTGGGAGCCTCTTGTTTCCATAAATTTACACTGATTTTCAAAAATCTTCTTCTCTGAAACCACTGAAGGGATTGCATTGATACTTGGTATACTTGATCTTTAGGATGTCCTCTACCAAGTTTGTGAATTATATACACGCCCACCAACCAACATGGCCGCCGTTGCTAAAAATAGAACAGGGGGTCAGACCATTGTTTTTGGCTTATAACTCAAAAAGTATAAGAGATAGAGAAAATCTGAAGCAACCTTCCTTGTTCAGCATCAAAAGCTCTACGAATCTCTCCATTGAGTCGAAGTTGTGAAACGACTCCTTATAGGAGTTATTGCCCTTTAATCATCAAAATTGACCATTTTTGCAGTTTTTGGACAATATCTTGAAAACTGTTAGAGCTAGAGGAAAAGTTAGCATTGCAGAATTGTTAAGCTTATTGATATCTACAAAAATGATATCAGGGTCTAAATTGTCAGATCAGCCGTATAAGAGTTATTCCCCTTTAACTGTTTTTTCCATTAATTTACACTGATTTTCAAAAATCTTCTTCTCTAAAACTACTGAAGGGATTGCATTGATACTTGGTATACATTATCTTTAGGATGTCCTCTACCAAGTTTGTGAATTATATACATTTCTACCAACCAACATGGCTGCCGTTGCTAAAAATAGAACAGGGGGATCAGACCATTGTTTTTGGCTTATAACTCAAAAAGTATAAAAGATAGAGAAAATCCGAAGCAACCTTCCTTGTTCAGCATCAAAAGCTCTACGAATCTCTTCTTTGAGTCGAAGTTGTGAAACGACTCCTTATAGGAGTTAATGCCCTTTAATCATCAAAATTGACCATTTTTGCAGTTTTTGGACTATATCTTGAAAACCATTAGAGCTAGAGGAAAAGTTAGCATTTTAGAATTGTTTAGCTCATTGAGATCTACAAAAGTGATTTCAGGGTCTAAATTGTCAGATCAGCCGTTTAAGAGTTATTCCCATTTAACTGTTTTTTTTTTCCTTTAATTTACACTGATTTTCAAAAATCTTCTTCTCTAAAACCACTGAAGGGATTGCATTGATACTTGGTATACATGATCTTTAGGATGTCCTCTACCAAGTTTGTGAATTATATACATGTCGACCAACCAACATGGCCGCTGATGATAAAAATAGAACAGGGGGGTCAAACCATTGTTTTTGGCTTATAACTCAAAAAGTAAAAGAGATAAAGAAAATCTGAAGCAAATTTTCTTGTTCAGCATCAAAAGGTCCTTACAGTAGTTATTGCCCTTTAACTGTTTTTTCTATTAATTTAAACTGATTTCCAAAAATCTTCTCTGAAACCACTGAAAGGATTGTTTTGCAACTTTGTATACTTGAAAGTTTGTGAAATTTATTCAAACTTTGGCATAAGAGATCAGGTGAGCGATTCAGGCTCCTGGGAGCCTCTAGTTGGACTATATCTTGAAAACCGTTAGAGCTAGAGGAAAAGGTAGCATCGCAGAATTGTTAAGCTCATTGAGATCTACAAAAATGATTTCAGGGTCAAAATTGTCAGATCAGCCGTATAAAAGTTATTCCCCTTTAACTGTTTTTTTTAGCTCACCTGGCCAAAGGCCATGTGAGCTACTGCCATCACTTGTCGTCGTCGTCGTTAACTTTTCTTCAAACTTCTTCTCCTCTGAAATGGCTGCACAGATTCAAACCAAATTTGGTCTGGTGGTACTTTAGGGTATCCCCCACAGAACTGATGTGGGGATTTTTGATTCGTCGAAAAACATGGCCGCCGTTGCTAAAAATAGACCAGGGGGGTCAGACTACTGTTTTTGGCTTGTAAATCAAAAAGTATAAGAGATAGATGAAATCTGATGCCACGCTGCTGCTTCAGCATCAAAAGCTCTACAAAAGTCTCCATTGAATCGAAGTTGTCAGATGACCCCTTATGGGAGTTACGACCCCTTAAAGGTGAAAAATAGCATTTTTTCATGTTTTTGGCCTATAGAATGAAAACTATTGCAGATAGAGAGAAGCTGTTGCTTGCTTAAATGTTCAGCTCATTTAGCTCTACAAAAGTCTCCATAAGGTCAAAGTTGTCAGATGACCCCTTATAGGGGTTATGGCCCCTTAAAGGCAAAAAATAGAGTTTTTGGCCTATAGAATGAAAATTATTGCAGATAGAGAAAAGCTGTTGCTTGCTTAAATGTTCAGCTCGTTTAGCTCTACACAAGCCTCCATAGGGTCGAAGTTTTCAGATGACCCCTTATAGGGGTTACGGTCCCTTAAAGGCAAAAAATAGTGTTTTTGGCCTATAGAATGAAAACTATTGCAGATAGAGAAAAGCTGTTGCTTGCTTAAATGTTCAGCTCATTTAGCTCTACAAAAGTCTCCATAGGGTCAAAGTTGTCAGATGACCCCTTATTGGGGTTACAGCCCCTTAAAGGCAAAAAATAGTGTATTTGGCCTATGGAATGAAAACTATTGCAGATAGAGAAAAGTTGTTGCTTGCTTAAATGTTCAGCTCATTTAGCTCTACACAAGTCTCTATATGGTCGAAGTTGTCAGATGACCCCTTATTGGGGTTACAGCCCCTTAAAGGCAAAAAATAGTTTATTTGGCCTATGGAATGAAAACTATTGCAGATAGAGAAAAGTTGTTGCTTGCTTAAATGTTCAGCTCATTTAGCTCTACAAAAGTTTCCATAGGGTCAAAGTTGCCAGATGACCCCTTATAGTGGTAACGGCTCTTTAAAGACAAAAAATAGTGTATTTGGCCTATGGACTGAAAACTATTGCAGATAGAGAAAAGTTGTTGCTTGCTTAAATGTTCAGCTCATTTAGCTCTACACAAGTCTCCATATGGTCGAAGTTGTCAGATGACCCCTTATTGGGGTTTCAGCCCGTTAAAGGCAAAAAATAGTGTATTTGGCCTATGGAATGAAAACTATTGCAGATAGAGAAAAGTTGTTGCTTGCTTAAATGTTCAGCTCATTATGTCGCCTGCAACGTGTTGCAGAAGCGACATATAGGGGTTACTTTGGCACTATCCGTCGTCTTGCGTCCTGCGTCGTCGTCCTGCGTCGTCCTGCGGCGTCACAAAAATTTCCGTCGCAGTTTTCCAGGCAACTACATGCCACAGCCTCTTGATATTTGGTATGTAGCTTCATTGCATAGTACTGTAAGGTGTAAAGCGATTTTATGCCCGAAAAATAACTACTTCCTGTTTGACGAATACTTAATGTTTTATATATAATGGACATAGATGCCAAATTTTCGTCGCAGTTTTCCAGGCAACTACATGCCACAGCCTCTTGATATTTGGTATGTAGCTTCATTGCATAGTACTGTAAGGTGTAAAGCGATTTTATGCCCGAAAAATAACTACTTCCTGTTTGACGAATACTCAATGTTTTATATATAATGGACATAGATGCCAAATTTTCGTCGCAGTTTTCCAGGCAACTACATGCCACAGCCTCTTGATATTTGGTATGTAGCTTCATTGCATAGTACTGTAAGGTGTAAAGAGATTTTATGCCCGAAAAATAACTACTTCCTGTTTGACGAATACTTAATGTTTTATATATAATGGACATAGATGCCAAATTTTCGTCGCAGTTTTCCAGGCAACTACATGCCACAGCCTCTTGATATTTGGTATGTAGCTTCATTGCATAGTACTGTAAGGTGTAAAGCGATTTTATGCCCGAAAAATAACTACTTCCTGTTTGACGAATACTCAATGTTTTATATATAATGGACATAGATGCCAAATTTTCGTCGCAGTTTTCAAGGCAACTACATGCCACAGCCTCTTGACTTTTGGTATGTAGCTTCATTGCATAGTACTATAAGGTGTAAAGCAATTTTATGCCCGAAAAATAACGACTTCCTGTTTGACGAATACTTAATGTTTTATATATAATGGACATAGATGCCAAATTTTCGTAACAGTTTTCCAGGCAACTACATGCCACAGCCTCTTGATATTTGGTATGTAGCTTCATTGCATAGTACTATAAGGTGTGAGGAGATTTAATGCCCGAAAATTAACTGCTTCCTGTTTGACGAACAGATATAGATACGCAGGCGACATATGCCTTCCGGGGAAGGCTCCATCTAGTTTAGCTCTACAAAAGTTTCCATAGAGTCAAAGTTGCCAGATGACCCCTTATAGTGGTTATGACCCTTTAAAGACAAAAAATAGTGTTTTTGGCCTAAAGAAAGAAAACTTTTGCAGATAGAGAAAAGACGTTGCTTGCTTAAATGTTCAGCTTAATTAGCTCTACAAAAGTCTTTTTAGGGTCGAAGTTGTCAGATGACCCCTTTAAGGGGTTATGGCCCTTTAAAGGTGAAAAATAGTGTTTTTTTGCTTTGGAATGAAAACTATTGCAGATAGAGAAAAGCTTTTTATTGCTTAAACATTCAGCTCATTTATCTATACAAAAGTCCTCAAAGGGTTGACATTAAGACCAGGTGAGCGATTCAGGCTCCTGGGAGCCTCTTGTTTCCATAAATTTACACTGATTTTCAAAAATCTTCTTCTCTGAAACCACTGAAGGGATTGCATTGATACTTGGTATACTTGATCTTTAGGATGTCCTCTACCAAGTTTGTGAATTATATACACGCCCACCAACCAACATGGCCGCCGTTGCTAAAAATAGAATAGGCGGATCAGACCATTGTTTTTGGCTTATAACTCAAAAAGTATAAGAGAAATAGACAATCCGAAGCAACCTTTCATGTTCAGCATCAAAAGCTCTACAAATCTCTTCATTGAGTCAAAATTGTGAAACAACTCCTTATAGGAGTTATTGCCCTTTAATCGTCAAAATTGACCATTTTTGCAGTTTTTGGACAATATCTTGAAAACCGTTAGAGCTAGAGGAAAAGTTAGCATTGCAGAATTGTTAAGCTTATTCAGATCTACAAAAATGATTTCAGGGTGAAAATTGTCAGATCAGCCATTAAAGAGTTATTCCCCTTTAACTGTTTTTCCCATTGATTTTAACTGATTTTCAAAAATCTTCTTCTCTGAAACCACTGAAGGGATTGCTTTGAAACTTGGTACACTTGATCTTTAGGATGAGTATAGCAAGTTTGTGAATTATATACATGTCGACCAACCAACATGGCTGCCATTGCTAAAATAGAACAGGGGGGTCAGACCATTGTTTTTGGCTTATAACTCGAAAAGTATAAGAGATAGAGAAAATCCGAAGCAACTTTTCTTGTTCTTCATCAAAAGGTCCTTAAAGGAGTTATTGCCCTTTAACTGTTTTTTTTTTATTTAAACTGATTTCCAAAAATCTTCTCTGAAACCACTGAAAGGATTGTTTTGCAACTTTGTATACTTTGACATAAGAGATCAGGTGAGCGATTCAGGCTCCTGGGAGCCTCTAGTTTTTCCTGTTGTCTGTTAACTTTTAAGCATTGGTGCAATAACTTAAGTTCCAGTTATCCAATTGCTATGAAATTTGACAATGATGTTCTTTACCATAAAAGAATGAATGGGATTGATTTTGGGGGTCCCCCCATTTTTCGTTTCAAAATTAGGGGCCAAAAAGGGGCAAAAATGCTACTTTTGTGTTTCTTGGCACGATAACTTTAGTTCTTGTTTTCCCATTGTTTTGTAATTTGGCAATAATGTTTCTTACCATAAAAGGATGAACGGGATTGATTTTGGGGGTCTCCCCTATTTTCATTTCAAAATTAGGGGCCCAAAGGGGCAAAAAAATTCAAATATTGTATTTTTTCCACTATAACTTTAATGCTAGTTTGCCTATTGCAGTGAAATTTGTCTAGAATGTTTCTTTCAATAAAAGATTGAACCTGATGAATTTTCGCACCCCCCTTTTTCCGTGTTATGTAATTTGGGGTCAAAAGGGGCAAAAATCGAAACTTTTTCATTTGTGGTCCGATTTTGAAATTATTTTTTGTTTGTTTGTTCTTATCAAATAGCGGATACAAAATTAAGAATTAATTTTTGCGACCCCACCTTTTCACCCTATTACGTAATAAGGGGCAAAATCGAATTTTTTTTATTTGTGGTAGGATTTTGAACATTTTTTTGCATGTTCTTGTCAAATACCGGATACAAAATTGAGAATTATTTTTGTGACCCCTTTTTTCTCACCTACTATGTACATGTAATAAGGGGCCAAAATTGAAACTTTTTTACTCGTTCAAACTTCACCAAAAAATTCCAGTAACCAAAACTCAACAATCCACAATAGGCTTTTAAAATGTGAGTGGAAAGTCCACCATAAGCTGCATGTGTCAAAAACCTTTGTCAGTCCACCATGGACTGCATGTGTCTAGAACAATTGACTATCCATATTGGGCCTAAAACGTACAGGGTTCAACATGCTGCGGTCGTATGCATGCTGCGCTCGGCGAAGCTTTTTATTTGGAGTATTTTGGAGTAGTTTATTACCTTGTGTATTATAATCATTTTCACCTGACAAATAGACAGGAAATAGGTGCTATTTCAAAAGGTTTTCAAGGCAATAAAAACTCCAAGCTCGGAGGAATTTATGACCCTTTGGAGGGAGTACTCCTAAAACCCTTCTTGATTTTAATGGCTTTTCTTGCAGTTTCCTGGAGTCATTAAAAAAAATCCCTCCGAAATCAGAGTATGAGAATCAATCCTCTCAGTGTACTGTAATGGTCCTTAGATTTTGTCATGGATTATAGAATACAAATTTTACTACAAACTATTTTTTTGAAACTCTACTACAGTGTTGTATAAGACCTTAATATTTTAATTATTATAGACCAGGTGAGTGATTCAGGGCTCCTAGGAGCCTCTAGTTGTCTTGTTAATGAAAATTCAGACATTGCAGTCAGGTAACGGATTCGTGCTCCTGGGAGGGTTTTGTTAGAGCTTAACAGATGCATATTTCAGCTTTTGAATGAATACCCTTGCAGAGTAATGTAAAATGCATTCAGGTAAAACAATGTAAAGAATGTACTCATTTTGAAAAAAAAATCGCCAGATGACCCTTTGATAAAAGGTAAGAAATCATGTATGCTTGTCTTTGGATTGAATACTCATGCGAAAAGAGAACTGCTGTTGCTTGCCCGGCTTATTGTTGAAATTACAATGCTTTTTATAAGTCTTCACTTGGTTTAAGTTTTGGAAGTTGATCAAGTGTGTTTGTTCATACAAGAGACCCTTATAGACAAGGCGAGAGACCAGGAACATGTACTTGGGATAAGAATAAAAAATCGATAAAATAAATGAGTCCTCTTTAATCCAAGGACTCTGATAATGTGTTGCCAGCTAAATTCCACTATTTTTATGCCCCTGCGACGACATTTTGGGGGGTATTAAGTTTTACTCGTCCGTTCGTACCAATTTCCATCAAGCCTTTCTCAAAATCCGTACATGAGAATGTTTTGAAACTTGGTAGGATGGTTTATTTTGACAAACTGTACGTCCTACACGACTTTGAGACTTGTCTCACTTCTACTTCCTGTGTGGAACTGGGTCAAGATGAAAATTTACCTGAAAATCTCCGTCAAGCATTCTCTGTAATGTTACATGAGAATGATTTGAAACTTGGTTGGATGGTTCAGTATTATAAACTTTTATGTCGCAAGCGACTTTAAGATTTGTCGGACTTCTACTTCCCATTTGGGGCCAGCGGGCACATCCGTGTCCCATGGCCTAATTCCTTCTTTATTTTTAGCTCACCTGGTTAAAGGCCATGTGAGCATATGTCATCACTATGCATCCGTCGTCGTCGTCATCCGTAAACAATTTCAAAATTCTTCATCCTCTGAAACCAGTGAACCAATTTAGATAAAACTTTTCAGGAATGATATTTGATATGTTGGCTTCAAACGATCCTCATTTTAGATTTATATGATAAAAACATGGCCGCCGTTGCTAAAAATAGAACAGCATTTTTTGCAAATAATTCAAAAACAGTGATAGATATCACAAGTCTGGCAAGGTTAAAACTGATCAGCATGTCAAGATCGATCTACATACCCTGACATTTTGAAGAAATTCCAACACACTATGTGGGAGTTGTTGCCCCTTTTCTTGATTTTTTTCTGTGTTTTGCACCTAATTTGTCTTGTATCTCAAGAACTATATAAGATATTGAAGTTATTTCAAATGCTTATTGCTCAGCTGATTAAGCTTTACAGAATTGCACATTGGGTCGAAATTGTCAGAAAACCCCTTATAGAGGTTATGACCCCTTAAATGCCAAAAATATTGCAATTAGCCTTATAGATTGTGATCGATAGAAGATAGGGAAAATGTTTTGCTTTCTTTAATGTTCAGCTAATTCAGCTCTTCAAAATTGTTCATTATGTTTAAATTGTCAGACGACCCTTTATAGGAGTTATGATCCCTTAAAAGCCAAAAATAAGGGTTTTGCCTTACATATTGCGGACGATAGTAGATAGAGCAAAAGTTTTGCTTGCTTAAATTTCAGTTGATTTAAATCTGTAACATTGTCCATTAGGTCGAAATTGTCAAATGACCCCTTATAGGGGTTATGGCCCCTTAAATGCCACATATAGTGGTTTTAGCCTTATAGATTGTGAACAATAGAAGATAAGGTAAAGGTTATGCTTGCTTAAATGTTCAGCTAATTGAGATCTCAAAATTGTGTCCATTGGGTCGAAATTGTCAGATGACACCTTATAGGGGTTATTGCCCCTTAAATCTCCAAAAAAGTGTTTGCCTTGAAGATTGTGAACCATTAATGCTAACATGTTCAGGCAATTGGATTCTACAAAATTGTCCGTTAGAGAAAAAATTGTCAAGTGACCATAACAAGAGTTACGGTCCCTTAAATGCCAATAATAATGGATTATACGTGGAAGATTGTATACCATAGAAGATTGTGCGACACGTTTGCTTGCTGAAATGCTCAGCTTTATAGAGCTTTCAAAAGGTTTGATGTCATGACGGGCTGTTGGCAATATTAAATCTTGTTAGATTGAGTCATTGAATCCAGGTGAGCAATTTAGGCTCCCGTTAGCCTCTGGTTTGCTATAAGATTGTTAAAATGAAAATATTTGCACAGGTTGTCTCAAAAGATATCATGTTTGGTACCACTTGTGGGGCTCCCGCAGGGTACCCCCTCAGGTCGCAAGGTCGCTTTTAAAAAGTGCCTGAGGTGGCAAGGTCGCTTTTGAAAGGCATATTTTGGCGGAGGTCGCAGGTCGTTTTTTGGCATAGGTCGATTTTATGAAGTGTAGGTCGGAAGTTGCCCTTAAAAAGCCCTCAGGTCGCAGGTCGTTTTTAACCCTGCGGGAGCCACACTTGTATAGGAAATGAGTCGTTGACACCCATGATCGAGAAACAAGTATGCCTCTCTATCTACAGTGATTGAGGATCATATTGCACTTACTTCATCATAATTCTGTGTTTTTATTAACTATTTCACAACCAGTGTTGTCGTCAAAATGTTTCTAATCAGGTAAAGTTTTTACTTAGTCTTTGAAATAAATCCTAAATTATATAAATAGGATCATCCAGGCGTTTTAGAGAAAAAATTGTCAAAGTTACTCAACCGAAAAATCAAGGTCAAGGTTAAAAGATGGGGATGCAACTGTGCTTAGCTACTACTGGGGCATATGCATACCAAGTTTTATAACAAGTACAGTTCCAAGTAGGAATGGCATAGCTAGATTGCTACTTTTCTTGACGGTCAATAAAATGTTGAGAAAGGGTGGTTTTTTGTCTCGCCTGCGAAGCGGAGAGGGACATAGGTGTTCCTTTTCCACAGGTGGCGACGGGGGTGCAGTTAACTTTTTGGAAAAGTTTTATGAGCACCTCCATATCTCAAGAAATATAAATCATGGGTTTATAAAACTTGGTATGCATATGCCCCAGTAGTAGCTAAGCACAGTTGCATCCCCATCTTTTAACCTTGACCTTGATTTTTCGGTTGAGTAACTTTGACAATTTTCAATACATATCAATTTCCAATACATATCAATAGTTAATATATAATTATATATACATGTATAATAACAATGGAAAAGATTTGCGAGCACCCCATATCTCAAGAACTATAAGTCCTAGGTTGATGAAACTTAAAATGCATATGCATCAGTAGTAGCTAAGCACAGTTACATCCCCATCTTTCGACCTTAACCTTGATTTTACGGTTGAGTGACTTTGACAATTTTCATTACATATACATGTCATTGCAATGTTAAGGTTTTGCAAACACCTCCATATCTCAAGTATTATTGGTCCTAGGTGGATGAAAATTGGTATGCATATGCCCTAGTAATAGCTTAGCTTAGTTGCATCCCCATCTTTTTACCTTGGCCTTGATTTTCTGGTTGAGTGACTTTGATTATTTTTATTGCATATATTAGCAATGTTTAAGTTCTAAAAACATCTTTTGATCTCAGACACTGAAAATCCATATATATTCAAAATATAGTGGAATTAAGAAAGAATAATTGTTTATGATGGTGCCGGCAGGCGAGACATTCTTTAGTGTTAACTCTTGTTTTGTAAGTAAGAATATATTTTTTTGGTTAGGGGGGGTGTAATGTAGACTGTTTTTCCTTAATATTTGCATGCTCCATTTGAGATTCTAGTTAAATGATTTTTGTCAGTGGTTGCTTCTCTTAAAAAATCCGTTGCATGTTTGGAGTCCCTGCTTTTATCAGCACAACGTTACTGACATTTTCATATATCGAGCAATATAAAGATATTAAGGAGGTGTGCTCCTCATATTTTGGAATAAGTGTAAGATTTTCGAGATCCTCGGGTTTTGTCCATCTTTTATGCTTTATTTTTTTGCCCTTGAACCGCCTATCTTTTTATTTCTTATTCAAATAAACGTGCGTTGAATATGCAGTTGACAATTTTTTACTAAATTTTATTTACTCCTTCATACATTTAAGAAGGTTTAAAGTTGTCAATAATAAGCAGCAATACAAAAGCAATGAAAACTCTAGAGAAAACTTTTTCCCGCCAAAATCATCAATCATAAATGCAATTTTATACATTTTTATTTACTTTTGGACAATGGAGCAAACCCCCTTAACAAAATAAACGATCTTGGATGATCAATTTCAATGTCCAAGAAGAAAAGACAAAACAAGGAGAATTGGTCTTAACTTAGCACAGGCATTTGAACATATTTTTATAAAGCAAGGTGAAGAACTTGGAACATCTGTTTAAGAGACGGATACTCCGGTTACGTTTCTTTGAATATCGACCCAATTAGGCCACAATAGAATAGTTCCTAGAATCTTAACCTAATTTCTTGAAAATATGGAGCGGCTGCTTATGTTTTCTACCATTTTGATAAATATTCTTCCATTACCAAGGATATTGGACAAAATATAAAAAAAATACCCAAAAACCATTTTTGTCCAGACAGCAGAAAAAAATGAGGAGGGAAGGATGAGTATCTGGGATTTTTTTTTATAATGGACTTATCTTGTGTGTAATAAAATCATAACCCAATTACTACATAACATACTTTATTTTTCACAAATATAACCACCATCGTACGCAGAACTGTAGCACCAGACACTATGCATATTATATTTATCAGTAACATAGAAAAACATACAGTCTTGAGGAGATCCAAGATTGCCGTTTGGTTCCCCCGCACCGAAGGCAAAATATTCAATCGGTGTCATCTTTCCATTTTTGATCCATCTCCAGTCTCCGTTTGTTTTAAACCTATTGATGTTACGTCCTCCGACATAATAATGCAATCCTGAAATAGAGGAATACAAATTAACTCAAATGCTAGGAACATATCAAGAACTCGGTATGGACGCATGTGTCTACTTTTTTTTTATTTTGCTTTTTTTCCACGCTAGTTACGTATCCATTATTATTTTCTTTCTAAATTCACTCTTGTGACGACTAGAATTCGCGTTGTTAATTTTTTGGGGGTTTATTTTGTGATTTTTAAGGATTGTACTTCCTCGTGCTGTTCTTGTTCGTGTTAACCACTAACCAGTTTTGCCGTTGCCCTTTTGGACTCTGACACTACACAGGAAAATCGTAACGCATGTTTTACGCATGAAAAAAATTGTAAACGTATGATCATAACACATGACAAACTTAGAAATAGTACCACGCATGAAAAACATGTGGTAAATTAGAAATTGAAAATATGTATATCAAATGTCAACTTATATGGTAATCATCCTTTGAAGAAATGTACAGTTATCTTGAACCTTTTATGTTTCTAAAAATCAAATTATTCTAATGTCATGTCCGAAACATTTTGGTCGTTGTTGAGAATGGCTCTTAAGTTTTGGATACGAAAAACATGTGTTAAACACATGTTTTACATGTGTTACAAAACATACGAAAACACATTTTTTTACAGGCGTTTTTCATGTGTTTGTCAAAACGCATGTAAAACACATGAAAAACATGTGAAAAACGGATGTTTTTTCAAACATGCGAAAAACATGTGTTACTATTTTTCCTGTGTTGAATGCCCCATTGATACAAATTCAACAGGAAAAAAATCCGACCTTTTTTATATCAAAGTTCTCTCCTGCCTTTTATACATATAGAAACGAAAGCTGAATACATTATCATAGATGCCATGAGCTTGATTGAAACTAAGAATATATATGTCATTTGTCTATCTAAAAAATCCAAAATGATGATAAAATTAAGTTATTCTATTTTGTCTTGACTAATACATATTATTACACTAGCGTGACGTGCCCTTATTATACCTTGTCCTTCGAGCAAAGCACAGTATCATTCAACAGAGGAAAGAATAACTTTTATGATTTTGGAGCAAATGTTAGGATAATAAAAGTAACTTTATTTTAGACAAGATCTGACTGTCAAACATAATTTATATATCTATACCTGTATTCTTTTTAACCAAAACAGATTTCAGGGCCAGAGCCTCTTCAATTGTTTCAAGATTTGCCAGATAACCTCCACGCTTTAAGCATCTAGCCTGAAATACAAGGTATATTTTTGAATTAAAAATTCTGGACTACACCCTTGTCGTTTCAACAAAAATCATATTGATAAAAACTCAAACAGATTAAAACATTTTTTTCCCTTTCTAATAAGCCTTTAAAGACATAGAACCTATTATTTTCGCGTTTTTTTTATCTGAATTAAATACACATACATGAAAAATACCCCTTCTAAAACTTACCGGCATGAAAAGTCAAATGTTTGCAGCTTTATATACAATAACGGTTATTAATTCTTCGTTTTGAATGAGTGCTGTCCAGCATAAATATCTACTTTTGGTAAACCGTTATTCATGTGCCATTTTCTAACCCCATGTCAGTTATGCTCTAGCTACTCAAATTTGGCAATGAATTTGCCAACACGTTGAATGAAATGATGTCAACCCCGGTAAGGTGAGTTTTTGTAATTTTGACAAAACCTGTGTTGCGTTCAATTAACGTTTCTTATTTAGTAAAACATTACAAAAAATAAATATGAAAATTAACATTTCGGTGTACATTGTACTATTAAACAGGGGACCCTTAATTTTTTCTTTACTTGTAACTATGTAGTGTGCTTTAGTTAGTTTTATATCTGTGTATGTTTATGTGTCACATACTGTATAAAAGTTTAATGGCAATAAAGATTCGTATTCGTATTAAATATAAATAATTTCCCTTTGAAAGGGAAGTTCCATTTCCCAATTCGGAAGCACCCCTTCTTGATCACTCTAAGAGCCATTGGTGCAGTGGTTAACGTATCGGGCTACCAACACCATGGTTCGTGGTTCCATCCTCGTCAGGATTAAAAATTTCATGAACCAAAATTCCGACTCTTTCTTGACACCATTTGCATGGATGGTCTCAAGAAAAGATGCTAGCCCTTCGGAAGGGACGAAAAAAGGTTGTCTCCCGTGTATGTGGAGAGCAATACCCCATGCACGTTAAAGACCTCTTTTTGTTCGATAAGAGTAGCCTCTATGAAAGGGGGGGGGGGGGTAGCTTCGAAGGCCTCAATCGCAAACTGGAGAGGGATTCACATAAGCATTAAGCTTGTTCCCCAACCCAGGATAAATGAATATGTTTAAACTTAGAGCTACATGTTGACAAGTACTTACAAAAGCTTCGTCGCCGTTAACTCTATCGTTGCTGATGTAGTAACACCCCAGTCCAACTCTGTGATAGGGCGGATCACACCCTTCTGTAACATATAAATAGTTTTTTTAAGTGATTGTATAAAATTCTTTGGTGCCAATCAGCATGTTAAAGGTGAATCATAACTAAATCTAACTTGTCTAGAAATATTCAGATGTTTACAAATTTAAAATTCAATTTTGATAAAATTTGAAAGAAGACGAAAAAAGGTACGTATCATACATTTAATCAATATATTTGAATTGGTCTTTCTCCTGAATTCCATTCTTACGAACTCTATTTAAATACGTAGAAAAACATATTTTTCATACTTGATATATGCATTTTTTCTCTCTCAAATATTTTAAAGTACATGTATTTTTTATTATGTCTACTGATTTTGTATTTGTTTTTTTCACAATAATTAATTATTTGAATGTTTACTTATAATTACGTGGCGACCGCCTTATAAGTTGCAGCTGACATGTATTTAGTGGCGGCAGCGATATGATAAAGTAGCGACCACCAGATGAACACATATATAGATACATTATGTCATGTATGTCGCGACCACCAGAAAAATGACAGCGGCCGCCGTTTATCTAGTGGCAGCCTTCAGTTAAATAAAAATATTTTAGTCTCACATGGTGCTAATGGGTTTCTATACTCATTAGTTCTCCTGTGCTTCTTTCTATAAGTAACCCAAAATGATTATCATATTATGTGCTGGTTCAGTTATTTTATAAATAAACATACCACTATCATGACTGTAAACAAATCCTATAATAAAAATGTAAAGAAAAAGACCGAAAGTCTGCATTATTAAAATTTCCAGAACTACGTGAGCCGAACACGACTTTTTCGAAATGTATGTTTTCAGTACAAAGGATTTTTTTTTTGAAAATGTGACATGTACTTTCAGTCATATAAAGAATCATATTACATTTTAATTTCAAATATTAGATTCTATTACAAATCATTATTTGTAACAGGTTGTACTTGTTCTGTGAACATTTGAGTTGATTTTTTGTTGGAACTTTTTACTTGTTGTTGTGGTTTTTGTCTCGCCTGCGAAGCAGAGCTGGACATAGGTGTTACTATATCGGCGGCGGCGGCGACGGCGGCGTTAACGTTTTGGAAAAGTTTTATGAGCACCTCCATATCTCAAGAACTATAAGTCCTAGGTTGATGAAACTTGGTATGCATATGCCCCAGTAGTAGTTTAGCATAGTTTCGTCCCAATCTTTTGATCTTGATCTTGATTTTCCGGTTGAATGACTTTGTCAATTTTCAATATAAATAATAGCAATGGTAAAGTTTTGCAAGCACCTCCATATCTCAAGCACTATAAGTCCTATATTGATGAAACTTGGTATACATATGCCCCAGTAAAAGCTTAGCACAGTTGCATCCCCATCTTTTGACCTTGATCTTGATTTTGCGGTTGAGAGACTTTGACAATTTTCAATACATATAATAGCAATGGTAAAGTTTTACAAGCACCTCCATATCTCAAGAACTATAAGTCCTACATTGGTGAAACCTGGTATGCATATGCCCATTTAAGGCCAAGTAGTAGCTTAGCACGGTTGCATCCCCCATCTTTTGACCTTGACCTTGATTTTCCGGTTGAGTGACTTTGACAATTTCCAATACATATAATAGCAATGGTTAAGTTTGGCGAGCACCTCCATATCTCAAGAACTATAAGTCCTAGGTTAATGAAACTTGGTATGCATATGCCACAGTAGTAGCTTAGTATATTTGTGTCCTTATCTTTTGACCTTGACCTTGATTTTCCGGTTGAGTGACTTTGGGAATTTTCAATACATATAATAGCAATGGTAAAGTTTTGCAAGCACCTCCATATCTCAAGCACTAATATGGAGTAGGCATTGCCTAAATGCGAGCATAGCTAAAAGGGACTACGTTTTGTTTATTTTCCAATATTTCCATTTGCTTATTTTGGGGCGAGATGGTATGGGGCGATTAAGCTTCGAGACACGTTAGTTTCGTACGTGCATATAACCAAGACGAAACGAGCAGCTTATGTATATTTATTATTTTAAGAATATTATTTTCTTTTAAAAAGCGCAATTTATTATTTTTTTAAGCATTATTTCTTTTCTTATAAATTATTTTAACATTCACTCCGGCCCTGTAACAATAATAACCCTCTCCGGACCATAAAAAATCTAAATCAGCATTAGAAAATTTCTCGCGGAAACAAATACCGTAGAGCTCTCCGCTCGAGCGGGCTGTGCTCGCTATAAGTCCTATATTGATGAAACTTGGTATGCATATGCCCTAGTAAAAGCTTAGCACAGTTGCATCCCCATCTTTTGACCTTGATCTTGATTTTGCGGTTGATAGACTTTGACAATTTCCAATACATATAATAGCAATGGTTAAGTTTTGCGAGCACCTCCATATCTCAAGAACTATAAGTCCTAGGTTAATGAAACTTGGTATGCATATGCCACAGTAGTAGCTTAGTATATTTGTGTCCTTATCTTTTGACCTTGACCTTGATTTTCCGGTTGAGTGACTTTGAGAATTTTCAATACATATAATAGCAATGGTAAAGTTTGGCGAGCACCTCCATATCTCAAGAACTATAAGTCCTATTATTATGAAACTTGGTATGCATATGCCCCAGTAGTAGCTTAACACAGTTGCGTCCCCATCTTTTGACCTTGACCTTGATTTTCTTATCTGGTAGTCTTAGTCTTCACATCATATGGCAGTCTACAGTTTTCACATCTCTACAGTCTACAATCTTTTTTTTTTTATAATACTTGTCTCTCATGTGATAATCTATTTCAAAACAGTAAATGATCAATATTTCATGTGACTCATACGAGCTGGAATTATCATCTTACATTCTACAGTCTTCACATCATATTGCACTGTCTACAGTCTCCAAAACAACGGGCAGTCTACAAACTTCACAAAAATCTGATAATACTTGTGTCTCATGCATGTAATGATCTATTTCAAAACAGTAAATGATCAATATTTCACGTGACTCATAGAGCTGGAAATATTATCTCTCAATCTCAGAATCTACAGCCTTCACATCATCTTTGGCAGTCTACAGTTCATCCATCATTTGGCAATCTACATTCCATCCATCATCTATAATTCTTCATAACATAAGAAAATTTGAAATTTGAAAAATCTTTATCTGGATAGAAATGTTATCTCAAAATTGATTCCTGGAATGTTTCGTTGTTTGCCGAATCTCCAAACAATGACTCTCCCTTATAACAGGTTTAAAACCATACCAAGTGGTTTCTTGAGTCATCTTCCAAAAATAGAAAAACTCTTTATTAGGTTTATTAGTATAGAGCCATTAGCATTTTAAAGTAGTTCTTTGATTTATTTAAATCTTGCAACAAATGGATTTCATTTTGAAAAGAAAGGCAGATTTGATCTAGCAAATATGTTTAAGGGTATACACAATTTAAGAACACTTGATTTAAGCGACAACTATTTGCCTAATAGAGATGAAAATAGAATTAAGAAAATCTTCAAACCCTTGATAACGCTTACTCAGCTAAACTTGCGAGGATCATCTTTATCCGTTATCGCTGCAGGCTTGTTCCAAGTATTTGAATCTTTAGAAATACTGATTCTAAATAGAAATAGAATTGAAAATATTGAAGACGGTGCATTTGAAAACATGACATATCTCAAAGAACTGCACTTAGATGGCATCAGATTACAGCTTATCAACGCATCTACAATTCCAGTGAAGTCTCTGCCGTCTTTGAAATTCATCGTGCTATCAAAGAACTGCACTTACGACTTAGATGGCAACAGATTACAGCTTATCAACGCATCTACAATTCCAGTGAAGTGTCTGCCGTTTCTGAAATTCATCGTGCTATCAAAGAACTGCACTTACGACTTAGATGGCAACAGATTACAGTTTATCAACGCATCTACAATTCCAGTGAAGTGTCTGCCGTTTCTGAAATTCATCGTGCTATCAAAGAACTGCACTTACGACTTAGATGGCAACATATTACAGCTTATCAACGCATCTACAATTCCAGTGAAGTGTCTGCCGTTTCTGAAATTCATCGTGCTATCAAATAATCCATTTGCATGCACATGTGATTAGAGATGGTTCTTTAAGGATGTTCGCTACTATTATTGAAAATAAATAGGTTTCAAAATCGATGTTTTAAATGAAAAGATAATAGTAAAAGATATAAGATAAGCAAAAAAAAAATATAGGTTCGTGACCTCGTTTTCAAGATAAATGACGTTAAAGTTTTGACGGGAAAAGGTTTTCTCTGACTTTTTCATAGGTTTAGCATTAGCACTATTTAGCTGTTAAAACCCATGACATAATAAATAGGATTTGATAAAACTTTGTCTATAACCTCTTTATGACATATTAAAGACATTAATAACAAGAAAATAGGGGGTTCGTGGGCAAAAATTTTAACCCTATTTTGATTGTAAAATCCAGGATTCCGAAAAAATGACAGAAATACCAAAACAAGAACAGCGAGCATCCTTAATTGGATACATGACAAGAAAAGGTCAAAAATTCTTGTGGGTTTTCCAGCTTGATATGTACGTAATTATCCAGACAAGATACGTAGTATACCTCTGATTAACTATGAACCTACTACCGAGAGTTGCACACCATTGAATCCTTACTATACAATAGCAATATCAATCTCGTCATTTGGTGTTTCAGTTTTTTTGCAGCAGTTGTAGTGTATAAATGCAATCTAAATATTCGAAATTGTTTTTATCTGATACATTTGCGAAAATTAAAAAGAAAAGGATACTTAATATTAGACAGTCACGAAGACTTTGAATATCATGCCTTTGTTATTTACAGTGAGGCAGATAGTGAATGGGTTCACAAGGTTCTACTCCCCAAACTTGACGAACAATGCATTCGTCTTTGTATTCATATGCGTGATTTTGATGCTGGAACAGCTATTACTGAAAATGTTGCTAAACATCTGAATAGAAGTTGAAAAGTTATAGTCATTATGAGCAACGCATTTGCCAAGAACGAGCGGTGTCAATGGGAAATAGATTTTGTACACGAGCGGAGGCGACGACAAGGCAAAGAGGCAATAGTTCTTATCATGTCCAAAAATATAGATTCAAACCACATGACAACGTCAATTAAGGCAATGATAAAAACAACTTCATACCTGACGTATACAAAAGGTATCGGTGAACATTTATTCTGGAAGTATAAGAAGACCTCTAAATAACCTGCCAATAGCAGTATGAGAAGTTGTCTCACCAAAGATTAATCTAAAAAAAGGTTCTGTGGGCGTATTGCATCTGCGCCTGTTTTTTTTTTTATATGCCATATTTCATTTGCGCTTTCATTTGCGCTACTGGAAAAAACTTTCCCTTGCGCTATTCTCAGGTAACGGATATTAATATTTATTAAAGGATGGATTTGCAATAAGGCCTTATTCTGGCCCATCTTGTGGCGAAAAATAAAAAGTTTTTCACAGCCTGTTACTTTTTATCTTATTTAGTAGCAAAGTAGTTGTACTGTTATAAAATAATACTTTTAAATACGTTTGCATAAATTCAACTTTGAGAGTGGTGGTAAAAATTGACCCATTTTGAATGAAAATTTCTTTTTTATTTAAAGAAAATTTCATTGTAGGCCTTCATAAAATAAAAATTTTGTGCCAGTATACTAAAAGACAATGTTTACAATTCTATAAATGGTTCCACATATACATATACTTTAATGAACGACAGTTTTGAATTGGAAATGGTCACTTGTCTTACGAAAAGTCAAAGAAAACGCAGAGATTTTGCATATTTTTAAACTACTGACTACGATGTTAAAAATTACAGTCTTTTTTTAATTTTTCAGCATGTCTTGCCAGCGGAACCAGCTTGAAACTTTTACAGAAAATGCGTTTTAACAATACAAGTTTTGGACCTGGTTCCGCGTACAAGGCTATACTTCCGGGAAGGATATTCATCACTAATTTTTGCCATTTTCCCATAGGAACAATGTTAAAATCATTCGCGGTGGTTCATTTCGAGCACCATTTACTAAAACATAAATACGCTTGTAAACTACAAACGTTTACTTTCATAAAAAAAGAATTATCAAGCTTTCTAACAGGGCATTTAGTGATAGTTTTTACTAATTTTGATTAAGACTTCAACGGGGGGCTGAAAAAGGGTCTTATTGCAACCCATCCTTTAGAGTTAAATGTCCATTTTTTAGTGAGTTGAAACTCATTTTCAAATATATAAAAAGCCACTGTTTTAAAGTTGTTAAAAGACTTCCTAACAATTGTTTTAAACACTTTTAAGAATTTTTGTAAGGTAAGAATAAAGCAAAACAGGTACATGCCTATTTCCTATTTTTTAGCCTCGATCATCAAATAAGTAATTGGTTAGTCGATAATCGAAAGTTGAATAAGGATAACGGTATGTATTTCAGAACTGGATTTGAATTATATGCATTATATTTAGACCATGGGCCAATTGCAGAACCGTGAGCAGCACCTACTGGCTTTGTGAAGGCTGCTGGCGGTTGTCCATTGTTTTTTTCTGAATTGCCACTTGATTGTGTGTTGTGTCGCGTACACTTATTCCACATCTCATTATTTTCTATTGTAAAGATCGTATTTAAAAGAAAATGGAGGACAAGACAAGGTCTTATGGCGTCAATTCTACCTCTTCTAATGCAATCAAAATCTTTCATAAAATATTGTTGTTGTTGTTTTTCAAGAGACCTATTGTTTTTTTTCCTTTCAGAAGGTGTGGGTTCCTTGTTTTTTTAAAAAAAAAAAACTTTGTCAATTACCAATAAATAATCAAAGTACCGTTGGTACTGACAACTCGGAAGTCAGAATGTTTTCTTTTATAATGGAACTTTATATCCAATGGATGAAGAATGTTTGTCACCATATAACATGGTTTTTCTTTAAATGACTCAACTACTAGGCAGCGTACCATATTTCATATCTTGAAAATATTTTAAGGATTTCTTGTAGCATGTCTTTGAGTTGCATAAATTTGTTTATTTCTGCTGGGTACTCTGTTGCAAATAAATGCGACACATTTTAGTTTCTATTGAATGCTGATTTCAAGGATGGAGATTTCGTTAATCTGGTGTTTGATAAAACAGTTCCTGTTTTGTGGGGCTTTGTCTTATGTTGCACATTTAATCTATATTTTTTTTTATACTTAATTTTGGAAAGCATTTCCTGTTTTGTGTATTTGGACAAGGCTGTATATTTATGATATAACCCTTGTGTGCAGTTCATATTATGGTATTGGAGTAAAAAATTAGCTTTATAATTATGTACTCTGGTAAATCAATGATTTGTTGCAACAGATACAACTATAAGTGTTATACTTCTTCAATTCCAAGTTCTATGGAATTCTGTTTTGTTGTTCTTGGTATTTTGGTAAATTTAATTGTGTCCCAAATTTGTGGCTAATGAATACATGGTAATTTATGCACGATTTCATATGATGAACTTCTTGCATACCAAGTTTCGTTAAATTTTGTTCAGATGTTTAAGGGTTGTGTTGACTAACTTGACTAACAGATGGGGACAGCCTTATCACCATTTGTACATGTATATCAGGATTTCAGTTTAATGGGTGATTATTCACACTATAATTTGCAGATGGAATCCTGGTAGAAAGCACAACATATGATGTACTTTTTAGAAATATCCGTTTACTTGTTCATGAACTATTATCAGGGTTTTCAACATAAATATTGGGTCAACAGTCCGACAAAACTTTGCTTTTCTAGATTTTTTGGTAACATGCATATCTATATATGGTGTAGTTCTTGCAAACCATGTTTTGTTTGTGTTCAGTTGTATAAGTGGAGTTTCATTTATAGCTTTAAATTATATGTTTAATTTTCAATATTGTCTAAACCCCTAGATTCTTCTTACCCCAGACATTGTTAGATAAATTAAGTAATAATTTTCTTCCCCTGTTTGGTATTTTTGGTTTTATTGTTTTATGCTCATCATAATTATATTATGTTTGGCATTTTCAATTTTTTTGGTAGAGCGCCTCTGATGAGTCTTGGTGCATCAGGCGGAGCAATATTTATTGTCTGGAACTTTGTCATTTTTATTATAACAAAGTGATGTGTAGGACTGATTGATGGACCAGAGACATAAAGCTCTGCAACTTTTTTGTGTGGGAAATAGATTGATATAACAAAACAAGTTATCTTTTATTATTACTTTTGTAGAATAACTAACATTTTTACAGACATAATATTCTTATAGCAGCAATTATATTGGAAAATATGCATTTTCTATTGGTATTTTGGACAATATTTTTAGACATTAATACCATTTCAATGGTAGCATGTTTATTATTGTTCAATAATTAGTTAAAGTAATCTTTATAACATTACATAGCAATCATCATATCAATATTATACGGAAGCCCGTCAGTGCCAGATGGTGATTTATTTTAACGAGTTAGCTAACTTGTTATAACGACTTAGCTAACTCGTTATATCGACTTACCTAACTTGTTATAACGAGTTAGCTAAGTCGTTATATCGAGTTAGCTAAGTCGTTATGTCGAGTTAGCTAAGTCGTTATAACGAGTTAGCTAACTCGTTATAACGAGTAAGCTAAGTCGTTATAACGAGTTAGTTAAGTCGTTATAACGACTTAGAAATAAATCACTACCTGGCACTGACGGGCTTCCGTAATATTACATATTGATTCACTAAAATGCATCAAAAATGTCACCAACATGTTATATGTACAAAGAAAATGGGTACAATGATAAAAATAACCCTATCGGACTTATATGTTAATATTATTTAACCCAATGTTTTGTTTTCAATAAACAATTACTAGTGATTTTTTTAAATGATAGGGGGCATAACCTGCCTCTAAATAATCTTAATTGGTCAAATGTTATTTCATTGACATGGTTACATTCATAATTGAAACTTATAACATATATTGAAATATATGTAGACAATCTTTAACATGTCAAATAGTATAATCATTGCTTATGATATTTGTCAGTCAATCTATTTACATTGGATAACTTGTAATATATATCTATTGTAAACAGCTGAGGAATAAGATGCTTGTACTATGATGAATTGAAAGGATAATTTATAAAATACTTTGTTACAGTGAATTGAGTAAATATGCATGCCACAAAATCTTATTAAATAAAAAAATACTTATGGAGCATTTACAGCTTTCAACTTTTGTTAGTCTTTTATCATTTTTTATAGACTTCATTTGGCAAATAAATTGGAACTATGTGATTTTATTCTTTCTTGCACTTGAGCTGTTACACATGGTATGTTGCATTGACACTTGCATGTGTTTTCTTTTTCTTTGTGTGTCTAGTCAACTATTATACTTGTCCAATATGGGTCCAGACAAAGCTTTCTTCATTGATGTATTGTTCTGCTCTGTATTTGCCTTGATGTTTATGAAGATATGATGTTGTGTGGATCCATCATCAATAGAAAATATTAGAGTAACAAACAAAAAAGTTCTTATATCACATTTATTTATAATTTTTAATATTTCACTTGATATTAAATTCACCACTGAACTCATTCTTTTACACAACATATTAATTCATGATTTTTACTCAATCTTTTACACATCATCCTAGGATGTTTATATATTTTGTAGCTGCTCAAAACAAATTTTCATAATTTCTATAGACTTTTGGACTCCTTAGTTAGAAGAATAAAGCTCTCTGTTAAGGTAAACACTATTTTGATGCTAGATATATCCAGTTTCAGTGAGAATTATATATGCACAGTCAGCATTTATCCATATCTTGAAATTGCAGATGCTGATGCCTTTTATGAACTTTTAGCTTTATATGGCTCTTTGTCTGAAAGAAAAAAAACATTTATACTTAACTTGCTAATACACACACATATTAAACATACAATGTAGGACACAATTCACATATAAATCCACATTTAAATTGATATTTTGCAAATAAATAATGTTATAAAAATAAACATCAGCTTACAATAATGATCAATAATAGTCTTGCAATTTCATATGTCCTAAAGTTGCAGCAATTCCACTATAATATTACATGTATCAATCAATCAATCAGTTTATTGGATAAAGCTCATGAATTTAACAATGCAATGTAATCCCCAAAAGACATATATATAATATATATGGGGGTGGTAAAGGGGGGGTACATGCACGGATGAACGACCAAATAAAAATGATAATCACGATGAACGGCCAATAAAACAAGAGGCTCCCAGGAGCCTGAATCGCTCACCTGGTCTTGATGTCAACCCTATGAAGACTTTTGTATAGCTAAATGAGCTGAATGTTTATAAGCATGAAAAATCTATTCTCTATTTGCTATTGCTTTCATTCTAAATAATCAAAAAACAGGAAAGGGCTGTAACCCCTATAAGGGGTTATCAGACAACTTCAACCCTATGGAAACTTTTGTAGAGCTAAATGAGCTGAACATTTAAGCAAGCAACAGCTTTTCTCTATCTGCAATAGTTTTCATTCTTTAAGCCAAAAACACTAATTTTGCCTTTAAGGGGCTGTAACCCCTATAGGGGGTCATCTGACAACTTTGACCCTATGAAGACTTTTGTAGAGCTAAATGAGCTGAACATTTTAGCAAGCAACAGCTTTTCTCTATCTGCAATAATTTCATTCTATGGGCCAAAAACACTATTTTTCGCCTTTAAAGGGCTGTAACCCCTATAAGGGGTCATCTGACAACTTTGACTTTAAAGAGACTTTTGTAAAGCTAAATGAGCTGAACATTTAAGCAAGCAACAGCTTTTCTCTATTTACAATAGTTTTCATTCTTTAGGCCAAAAACACTATTTTTGCCTTTAAGGGGCTGTAACCCCTATAAGGGGTCATCTGACAACTTTGACCTTATGGAGACTTTTGTAGAGCTAAATGAGCTGAACATTTAAGCAAGCAACAGCTTTTCTCTATTTGCAATAGTTCTCATTCTATAGGCCAAAAACACTATTTTTTTCCTTTAAGGGGCTGTAACCCCTATAAGGGGTCATCTGACAACTTCGACCCTATGGAGACTTTTGTAGAGCTAAAAGAGCTGAACATTTAAGTATGCAACAGCTTTTCTTTATTTACAATAGTTTTCATTCTATAGGCCAAAAACAGGCAAAAACGCTATTTTTCACCTTTAAGAGGCTGTAACTCCTATAAGGGATCATCTGACAACTTCGACCAAATGGAGACTTTTTGTAGAACTTTTGATGCTGAAGCAGTAGCGTGGCATCAGATTTCATCTATCTCTTATACTTTTTGATTTATAAGCCAAAACAGTAGTCTGACCCCCCCTGGTCTATTTTTAGTAACGGTGGCCATGTTTTTTGACGGATCAAAAATTGAAACACAAGTTTGGTGCAGGACACCCTAAGGATCATTCATACCAAGTTTCATTAAATTCTGTTCAGTAGTTTCAGAGGAGAAGATTTTTGAATAATTGTTAACAGACGACGACAGACGACAACGACGGATGCCAAGTGATGGTAATAGCTCACATGGACCTTCGGTCCAGGTGAGCTAAAAATGATTATCACGATGAACGAAAAATAAAATAGAGAAACACGATGCACGATGAACCTCCATGCACGGCTGAACGGGAAATAAAAATTGCTCAACACGATGCACGATAAAAACCCTTTACCACCCACATATATGTAAGACATAAGTATAAAATGTAAATAAGATGAAATAAAACATTTTTGTCCCAATATTTCAAGTTATAATATTGCAACATTTAAGGGCTGCAAATTTAGAATACAAGGAAAACTGAAGTTTCTTTGCTTTTTTTGTAAGATCAAAGATATTTGATGATAGATTTCCATTGCTTCCAAGTTATTACAATTTCTAAACACAGTTTCCTATCAACCAGAAGGTTCATGCAATAAACATGAAACCCAGAAAATGTAAAATCAAAACAAATATAAGGTGACATGTGACCAAATTGGCCATGCTGTTCTTTGAAGATATATCACATTAATCATTGTTAATATTTGTTTAATTGTTTTAAGTAATGAATACCTAACTATTTAGTAGGTCAGAAAATATTGTCAGATATTGCTTTAATTTCTTTAAGTCATATACACATGTACATTGTCATTAAAAATCTAAAAGGTCTTCAGGAGGGGGGTAGCTTTCCATAAAATGGTGAACAGGGATGTGCCAAAGAGTAGGCCATGCCGCTAAAAATAACTTTTTTATAATTGGTCCGATTTCAAAATATTTTTCCATTGGATACCTTATGAAAATCCCTGCCCTTTTTTGCAATCTGATTAACAATATTTCTTACAGTTTTTTTTTTAAATTAGGGGTCAAAGGGCAAAAAATGTAAATTGATATATGTATATAAATAAGGCTTTTTGTATGAGATGTTGATGTCAATATACATGTATATGTGTCAAAATGCATTTGAAAGTCCACCACAGGATGTATCAATGTCAAAAAGCTTTGTTAGTCCACCATGGGCTTCATGTGACCAAAGCAATAGACTATCCATATTGGGCCTCCAGCGTACAGGGTTCAACTTGTATCGGTCGTATCATGCTGCGCTCGGCGTAGCTTTTTATTCTATGAGGGCAAACATATCGAAATATTGTACATGATGACAGCTGTACAGAACCTCAGGACCTGTCCTGCAAAAATCTGTTCAGTCCTGCAAGATTTGGTGTGTCTGACAGAATTACATTTTTTATACTGGCTGATCAGAACGTAATTTTGTATGAACTATCCTGGTATCTCGTTATATCATGGTACGTAGCTACTTAGAAACAGTGACGTCACAGTTGAATATTTGGTTTTGAAATGAAAGTAAATACCACGATAACACAGAACCCATGATATAATGAGAACGGAGTATATTAGTAAATTGCAGACAAAAAAATGCTTGGGTCAGACACAATTTTCAGATTCACCGGACCGAATGTCCGCTTTTAAAATTTTTCGATATGTCTCACTCTGCACTCTTGAGTGAACGACAACGACCGAGCAGCAACATAACCTTGTGTAAGCAATTTTTGATTTAAAATAAATTAGATTCATATTTGACTCTAATATATTTTTACTAAACAGGTGGCAGTGTTTTACATTCTATAATAAATACATGTACACAGAGTTCAGCATTGACCTGTAGTAACATATCTATTATTTGTTGTACATGTAGAGGAAAAGAACATAATTGATTGAAGAAAAGAACATAATTGATCATGTTGATAGATTACACATAAAATACAATAGACAACATGGTGATACAATCAATATACATGTACAATGTACAAGATGTTAATGTATGTATCGTAAATTAAACAAAACTCTTTAAAATAACATAAATGCAAGACTTACTTGTCACGTCAACTTTTACTTCCGCAAGCCTTGATACATCACAGAACCATACGAGATCATTGGGAGCGAGTTTTTCAATAACAAAATCACTATTTCCTTCTGTCGAGACTCCTGGGCATGCATACAAACCGAGATCGTCTGGTTTGAATTCAGTTTCTATAGTTGTTATGTCGATATTTTTTGGTATCAGTCTCAGATAGATTGTTAAAATCAGGCTGCCGTCGCCATGTTGTTGGCAGCTTACGACTTGAAAAGCCATCGCTTCCCTCTGTCGAGACTCCTGGGCATGCATACAAACGAGATCGTCAGGTTTGAATTCAGTTTCTATATTTGTTATGTCGATATTTTTTGGTATCAGTCTCAGATAGATTGTTAAAATCAGGCTGCCGTCGCCATGTTGGTCGCTTACGACTTTACAAAGCAATCGCTTTTTCTCGTCTGGTCCTATATTTTATTTCTACGAGAGTTAGCGACGTGACAACGAGTTGTAACAGTTTGCCGCGCTTCTTTCATTTCATCTTTTCTCCGACAAGACTCGGAAGCCGAAGACTTCCGAGTAAAAATTACTGTTTACGATAATGAGTGATGTCCCTTGATGGCCAAGGCTTGAAGAGATACCGCTCCAGTTAAAATTTTGTTATATATTGTTAATTATCCCAAAATGGAGAGAGAAATTCAATCAATGTGTCAACAGATGACCAAGGATCGATTACAACGATTATTAGAAGGTCTACAAGGGTTGCATTATGAAAAAACACACTTCAAAGCGGCTGATGAAAATCAAAACAAAGAAAAAATGGCGTCCTTCGCCCAAGTAACAGAAAACAGTAATAGAAAATCTGACAATAATGACACGGTACATGATGATCCTCAGAACTCTAGTCAGAATACCGGTAGTAGCAATACCTATAAATCAGAAGAAAAACTTGACCCCAGTGACTTCGTGAAACCCATTTTCTTGAAAGATGAAGACGTCCATGGGTCAGTCAAACCACCACGTTCACAGTGGCTTACAAACATCGAAATTTATAAGGCAATAGATCAGAAAATCCCTGCTGAACGTATAAAGGGTATTCAGAGAGTTAGGGATATGTGGAGGATATACATGGACAACGAGGAAGACAAACTGTCATTGCTTATATCGGGCATTAACCTGCGTGGCAGGCAGGTACCCCTATACTCGCAAAATCCTCGCAATCCAGGATATCAACAACCTGACACAATCCGAATTACAGTACGGAATGTCCCTATCTCCGCAGACGATGGTCAAATACATCGGGCCCTTACATTACAGGGATGCGAAATCCAGAGCATTTTTCGACAAAGATTGAGGGTAAATGGCAAACTCACGAATTGCCAAACTGGTGACAGAGTTGTTATTAGCAAACTCCTAGAACATCCTATTCCTAGAAATTTGAGCATAGGCAAATACATGGCACTGATATTTCATGCAGGGCAAACAGAATTTCAAAACAGAAGAAACTTTAGTGAAGACAATGCAGAAGGCAATGTAAAAACTTGCCATAAATGTCTACAAGAAGGTCACTTAATAGCCCAATGCCCAAATGACTGGGTCTGTAAAACTTGCAAACTACCAGGGCACAAGATGATGGACTGCTCCAATGCATTTCAAGATGATAACTCTGTGGCAGAACAAGAATTGGTACATGTTGCAAATATAGCTGACTCTCAGGCAGCAAACAATGTGCCCAATACACAGCTTCATTCTAATGAGGAAGTAACAGCACAGCCACAATTGGAAACTAAAGATGGTAGTAGTTCAGTCGATATTCAGAACACAGATAAGCAAGGTGGTCCTAAAGTAGGGTCAAGTAAAGCTTCAGGTGGTAAAAAGTCTAACTCAGGCAGTCATGGTAACAATGACAAGTCACAGGCTTCCATAGACAAATTTGTCAAAACTCCTGCTAACAATGGCCAACGCAGACCAGCACTGATGAGACACACTCCACCTACCCCTCCAGAAAGAGATGGTGACAAAACTAAAGGTGTAAATGGCTCCAAAAAAGCCAAACCATAACTTTGTGAAAATACAATATAAACTTCTGTGAAAATGTAATTTTTAATATAGATAAAAACAACCCAAAAAAAAATGATAAAAGTACAAACAATTGTTCAGCTCTATTATAGAGTGCAAATGCTGTTATTTTACTTAGCTGGGAGTATATTGAAGCAAATGGTACATTAGTGCTAGCAGTTCCTTTATGTTAATGCTCTTTATGTTACATATATGTACTGTACAAACACCTTCAGTACTTTTAAATCATACATTTAGACATACTTTTTCTATATGTGTTATAATCTCTATAACACACTTTTCAAAAATGACTTTTGTTTGTAAAAAATATATCATCATAGTAAAACAGCTGATGAATGTTTACATTTTTAATGCATGGAAAATACCTAAGCTATTTTTAGTCCACCTATTCAAATCGTACTCTACAATTAAGGTCAAGGTCAACTACTGCCTTAAGTATTAGATACAATACATATGTAACAGAAAAACAAGCCGGTAACACCCATTACCGTACAGTTTTTCCGCTCGAGGAATCAGGTCAAAGTCCGAGGCGCTTGCGCCGAGGATTTTGCCTGATTCCGAGGCGGAAAAACTGTTCGGTAATGGGTGTTACCGGTTTGTTTTTCTGTTACAAATGTTTTGTATCTGACTTGTGGGGCTTGTTTAGGGGGGGTACAAATATCCCATATCCCCATAAATTTTTCATCAAATATCCTGTATCCCAAAAAATGTTTTTCCAGTATCCCATATCCCTGTAAATAAAATTGACAAAAATATCCCATATCCCAATAAGTTTTGCCTCAAATATCCCGTATCCCACTAAGAAAATGTGTGGATATCCCATATCCCAATATACCCTAAACAAGCCTCACTTGTACGACGTCATGAAAATATATATTAAAATTGTGTAATAATTTATTTATTGTATGAATTGATAGCCGTAAAATTTGTGTTTATATATATTTAAACCAACAATCTCATTGCTCAGCCATTGTGGTCTAGTGGGAAGATGAAAGGTTAGAATGACTTTGCATGGTGGTTCAAACCCCGTTCGGAATCATTGTTTGAAAGTCAGTATTTTTTAGCCTAGAAACACACTAAGATTACCAAATGCTTTAAAGAAACATATTTAGAGTAAGATTTTTTTTAAAAACATTTTTAAATGAAATCTATTTGAAAAAAAAAGAAATAAAAGAAGCAAAAAGGCGCCAATTGGGTATTCCAGCGTCAAAAGTCAAAAAGGGCAACTACAAAACCGGCAAACACGAACAAAAACAGCACGAGAATACACACAAAAAATCCCAACAAATTAAACCGAACAGAAATCAACAACGCGAACGAAATGAAAATATGACTTAGTTTCTGAATGAAAAAAAATAATGAATTTTGTCGTCATTTAAAGTTATTGAAAACATACAGCTGGCTATCTAGCTTTTCCAAATTCTAACCAACTTTATAATATATCGATTGATTTTTTTTCTTAAAAGCAAGTTTTTGTCGTTAAGGAAAGATATGTAGGACATAAAACATAAAAAATGTACTACTGATAAGTTGTTTGTCGTAATTGAACGAATTGGTTCAGGGTTTTTTTGTGGTAAACGTTTCACATTCAACACAATTAAAACCAAAATTTACAAGCGTAAGGTTGTCCTTGTTTTACATCATCATCATATCAATTAGTTGTTTTTTTTTTTTTAGAAAAAAAACTAAATTGTGAGCAAATGTATCTTTTAACCCGTCATAGTTTTATTTTCAACAAATTATACACCTCAATCGTAGAGTAAGATTTCGTGCCAATCAAACCTTGTTCAATCCACTTGTTTATCCTAAACCACAACTAACGATATTTTGATAAGTATTTTGATTCAATTTTTGATAAGTATTTATCTTTTTTTTGTTATCTCTTCATGGACATAAGTTTAAAAAATCCAATTTTAATATCTTTAATGGATATACAAATACTTCTTATTTTTTGGTAATTCACAGAGAAGTTGTTATGGCATCAAGCTCTATATTAGATTTCTTTTTTAACACAAGCAGAAACTTTAAAATTGTGTTTAGTAAAGGAAAGTCTCCGTTATGGGATGGAATAATTGAAAACAGGAGTATTGCATGAAGTGGAGTTCCAGAATCAGTTCTAATCTCACCCAGAACTTATTTAAGTTTATTTTTTACTGGCTGACCGTTTTTGGACGTTATTTTTGTACAAACTTTATTGTTCACAAGTTCGCAAAATTTACAAATGATCCAGAAGGTGTCTTTTAATGGTCAAATTTATTCAATATATGAATTGATTGTCGTAATAGTTGGTGTTCATATATATTTAAAAGTCCAATTTGTATGTAGTCCTCAGTAGTCGTGGGGTAAGATTGAAGTCTAGTACGACAAGGAATGATGGTTCAAACCCCGCTCAGGACAGGGATTTTTTCGAGACGATTTTAACTTAAAATGCATAAGCAATATGTCTTACAAATTAAGCAAACCTTAATATGATGAAAAAATCTACCTTTCATCAAAATTTAACTACTTTGACTTCGTAAAGTACGCATGAACTATGTTGACCTGTAGATAAACAGGCCGTGTAAGTTCTAAAAATAAAAGAGGCCGGTAACACCCGTTAAAGTACTGAAATTGAATAGCTCTGTGGGGGGTAAAGTCGTACAATATTTTATATGTACTGTTGGATTCTATGTATGCGCCCTTTTTAGAATCATGCCTTGGTATGGACAGAGGTGAAAGTGCAATAACTGATGATAGAATTGTATTTTTTGTAAGTGTTCTTATCAAACAACTATATCTGTATCATGAAATTTACTATCCAGATTGTGTAACTATTTTTAGAAAATACTTACCTACTAAATGTACATATACTATGCATAACGTCAAACACAATGTGTTTCCAGGTCAGGTCATAAAGAATGAAATAGTTCCAATGATAAATGAATCAAATTTACCAACAGTTTCTAAAGTAAATCGAAACAGGCGAATCGCACTTACAAATACTTCCCGCTGCACTGCTTGTAACAAATTCTTTTATATGAAACTATGTTTGAAAGCTTGCAATAAATCCTTTTTTGAGAAAATAAACACATTTGTTTCTGTAGAATACATGTGTATGAAACTAAAAACAAACATTCTAATCCACACGAGGTTAATCCCATTTATATGCTTGACCGGGTCAATCAAGTTTAAAGTACATTTTTTTCGGTCAACAAAACAAACTTTTTGGTTCAATACATCTATACATGTACTTGTCATCAAATGTATGTTACTTATTGTTTTGAAAAACCGTTTTACCATAGTTTGTTTATTTAATCTGTTGTTAACAGTATGTTTATTTTGTATGAGAAATACCGGAATGTACATTATTTTTATTTTTCAATATTATATGTATTATGGCTTCCAAAAATTTGTTCAACCTAAGTGGTTTAAACGTTAACGGGATTAAATGTAAAGATAAAAGAAACCGCGTAATAGAATGGATAAAGTCACAGAAATGTTCAATATGTTTTTTGCAAGAAACCCATTTCGATGAAGACATTGAATCAGAGATAAATAATAAAACCAATTTTAAATGTTTTTGTAGTAATGGAACAACCGCGAGTAGGGGGGTTGCCATTATTATCAAGCGATCTTTAAACTTTAAGCTATTAGGCAAATATACCGATGATGATGGCAGAATTATTTTAATCAACGCGGAATTAGACGACAGTATATTTACGTTTGTATGTCTATACGCGCATAACTGTAAATCTACAAGAAATGCATTCTTTAAAAAAGTCGATGGTATGCTGAAAGAGTATGGAATAGGAATACCGATTGTGGGGGGAGATTTTAATGAAGCGCTAAAAGATATAGATAGGAAGAACACACGCACCATCGCGCATACAGTTCAGCCGGTTAATAGTTTGAAAGCATTTATGAAAAATAATAAGTTAATTGACATTTGGCGGGTTTTAAATCCAAACGCGACACAATTTACTTGGAGAAGAAACGATCGATCACAAGCGAGTAGGATTGATTATATTTTGATAGGGAGTGACTTTAGTTCACTAGTAGAATGTTGTAAAATAAAACCGGCAATTATTGGCTCTACCGATCATCAGAGCGTTTTTATAAAATTTAGAAGTGGGGCTGCAGAAAAAGGGAAGGGGTATTGGAAAATTAATAACTCTATTCTAGAAGATGATAATTATGTAAGTGTAATCAATGAATTGATAGATCATCACTTTGGTGAGCTGGAAAATATATCAGATATCAAATCTAGTTGGGATGTTTTTAAAGTTAAGGTCAGGGATATTACAATCAAATTTTGCAAATCGAAAGCAAAGTTAACACGGAATAATCTCATGAAGCTAGAAAAAGAATTAGAAGAAAAACTAGAACTAAGAGACTCGAATGTTCAGGTTAATAGTAATGACCTAGAAGTCGACATTAACCGAATATCAAGTGATATTCAGAAAATATATGACCAAAAGGCAAAGGGTGCACAAATTAGATCGAGGGAAAAATGGATAGAACTTGGAGAAAAAAATAACTCCTATTTCTTTGGTTTAGAAAAACAGAGACAGGTTAAAAAATCAATCGTTAAATTAAAAGATAAAAATGGAGACCTTGTAGTTGAGCAAGCAGAGATACTAAATAAGATTAAAGATTATTATAAAGAATTATACTCCTCTACGTATACAAATAAATTATTGAGTGATCAATACATAAACAACACTAGGCTAGAAAGCACCCTAGACGAGGAAACAAAAAAAGTATGCGATGGTCTAGTTACAGTAAAAGAGTGCACAGATGCAATCTTCAAAATGAAACTCAATAGATGCGCAGGCCTAGATGGAATATCTGTTGAATTTTATAGACGTTTTTGGAATAAATTAAAATATATAATTGTTAAAGTTCTAAATGAAAGTTATGAAGATCACTCTCTAAGCTTTTCCCAACGCACAAGTGTTCTTACACTTATTCATAAAAAGGGGGATCCAATGTCATTAAATAATTACCGTCCAATTTCTCTCTTAAATGTAGACCTAAAACTATTGTCATATGTACTAGCTCAAAGACTAAAGATAGTCCTACCTTCTATAATCAACGAAGATCAGACGGGTTATGTTAAAAACAGGTTTATAGGCTTCAATCTCAGGCAGATACAAGACATCATAGATTATGCCGATTCATATAAGATAGAAGGAGCAATTGTTTTCGTGGATTTTTCTAAAGCCTTTGATTCTTTAGAATGGGACTTTATGTTTTCCACTCTTAAACATTTTGGGTTCAACGAATCTTTTATTCAATGGGTTAAAACGCTTTATAACAACATTCAAACATCTGTTATGAATAACGGATGGATATCCGAAATATTTAAAAATACAAGAGGTATAAGACAAGGTTGTCCACTGTCTGCTTTGTTGTTTGTCATATCGGTTGAGATTATGGCTCAACGTCTACGAAATAACAAAAATATCAGAGGTATTAATGTTAAGCTAGACGGTAGAAATCATTCAATTAAGATTTCACAACTAGCCGATGACACTACATTATTTTGTGGTTCTAAAACTGATATAGATTTGGCAATGAATGAAATAGAAGTCTTTGGGTCGTTTTCGGGATTAAAATTAAATAGAAATAAAACAGAAGGATTATGGATTGGAAAACTTAAATCATGTCGTGACAAGGTAGCTAATATTAGTTGGACAGACTCGCCAGTAAAAGTCTTGGGGGTTTATTTTGGGCACGACAAAGAGCAGTGTGAAATGATGAATTGGGAACATAAGATAAATAAGATGAATAAACTCTTTGATACATGGAAAAAGAGAAATCTAACTTTATTGGGTAGAATTTTGATAATCAAATCATTAATTATTCCAATTTTCACCTATGTAGCGACTTCGAGTCTGGTACCCGAAAAATATCTGAAAGAAATTGAAAGTCGATGCTTCAGATTTGTGTGGGATAACAAACCAGATAAAGTCAAACGAAATCACATCATTGATTCTTATGAAAACGGGGGCCTCGAAATGATAGATATACGTAGTTATTTTACATCTTTAAAGGCATCATGGGTAAGAAGACTCATTGATGGATCGATCGCAAATTGGAAGCTTATTCCATTGAAGTACTTCAACATTTTCGGATTTGATTGGTTTGTCTTTGACACCAGCAACGCGGATACGAAACGCAACCGATTCTTGAAAAATCTACCGGAATTTTATAAAGAAGTTTTTAAATCGTGGAAAAAAGCAGGAGGGGGTAAAGTTAAAAACCCGGAAACATATATAGATATTAGAAAGCAAATTATATGGAACAACGAATTTATTACTTTTAACAATGAAACACTTGTATTCCAAAATTGGATAAAAAGTGATCTCATATATATCAACGATATCGTCGATGAAAACGGACTGATATCCGAGAGAAACATTTTTAATAAATTATTATATAGGTCCAACTGGATGATAGAACTAAATATAGTTAAAAACGCTATACCGAAGCATTGGTTGGATGCTCTAAGAGCCGAAACGTCAAAAAAGACAACAGTTAATATAGTGCGTAAATAAAGGTAATAACAAAACTACCGAACTTGAATGATCAATCTCATAGTCCAGAGAAAATGACAAAAACGAATCAGTCATACCGGAGAACTGGTGGATCGCAATGGTCCTGACTTGGTACAGGCATTTCAAACGAAATGGTGGGTTAAACCAGGTTTTATGGCGCCAAACCTCCCTCTTCCATTGCGATCTTAGGATCCGGTAATGACCATAGAACACAACATAGTTGTGAGACACAATAGGGATATTGAGGTGATCAATTTCATTGGAATAATATTGTAATTAAAGACTTATTATCGCTCTCAAATAAAACATTATATAAGTATCTTATAGATACTAAGACAGAGGTATCAATAGGGTTAAAAAAGTGGGAAAGGGTCCTAAATTATCAATTTGATTTAGTGACGGGTAGAAAATCATTAAATATATTCATGTTTAAATATCTCAAGGAAAACAAATTAAAAGTTTTCAGGTGGAAACTTCTACAAAACATATTACCAAATAAACAATTACTGTGGAAATGGAAAATTACTCCTAACAGTTTATGTAATTTTTGTAATACTGAAGAAGATTACATGCATCTTTTTATATTATGTCCTTACTTGAAAGATTTTTGGATTAAAATACATGAAATCATGGCTCTGTGTGGCATGTCATTTATAGTCAATCTCAAACATTTAGTCTTTGGCTATAAAATTTTTGATAAAGACTATTATGAAGTAAATTTCTTTTTGACAATACTTAGTTTTTCAATTTATAAGTCATATTATATATCAGAGCAAAAAACAAAGAAAGTAAAAGTTTTCAATATTTTTAGGTCAGAATTTTGTTCAAGAATTGATGATAATAATAAAAAAGTTTTGTTAGAGAAGCTTAAAAAGACAGTATTGAATAAGTAATTCTTGTTTATTTAATGAGGTGAAATATTTGTATGAATGTAGTATATTGTGATAATTTTCAGCCATTTGTTATCCTGGACAAATGGTGGAATATTACAGGAAACATCAAGAGTTGCTTGGGCTCCTGATGTGAAATGTCACAAGCACTATTAGAAATAAAATATATTATGTTGTTAAAAAAAAAAAAAAAAAAAAATTACTGTTTACATGTATCTTAGTGCTATACATGACTTTATTGTATGCTTCCTCCTTTTATAAAAGACTTTATGAGCATACGTCACAAAACACTACTGGTCAAAGTTTGTAGTCATTTTCTAGGCTTGTTGCAAGGCGCAAAACGGCTTATTTTCATGTAGGATATGTTATGCTGAGTTATAGATTATTCGCAAAAGTTTTTTTTTAAACAAATTCATTTCAAAAACAATGTTACTATCCAAATTGTTTAATTATAATTTCATCGTTTAACTGTTTTCATCATCAAATAAAAATGTGTGAATCAATAATTGTAATATGTGACCAGATAATTTAAATTTTGATTTGAAACCCTAATTTCAATTTCCCTGTCTGACAAAATTTCTACAATATTTGGATTTTCATATTGTTGTATCATATTGCTCTCTAGCGTGATTATATAACAAATTTAAATTTGGCTTAATTTTCCGTAAAATATCAATATATTTCGATTTCCTCTATGTGACTTTTATTAAACCGAAATCAAATAAAAATGCTTAATATAATTAACAAACAGGTAATGAATAAAAGATAGGAAATAATTTACAAATTATTTTTAAAATGTTTAATTTTCGTACATTGAATATTGTTAGAAGAAAACATGTCGTAAGTCATTTAACATTTAACCGAGTATGGCAAATGTTAGATAGAAATATGCATCCTTATGATGATACGCAATTTTTTTTGGGGTGCTTTATACATTATTTTGTTCTCTCCCTTTCAACAGTCTGGTCTATTATATCTATTGATTTCAAAGTTATTTCGAAAGCGCCCCATTTGGGTCTTCCTCTATTCTTCCTATTATTACCCAAATAGAATGTCAAAGTAATGTTATGTTTTAGGAACGGACCATTTAACTTGAAGGGGGCCTTGGTTTTTTGTTTTAGTCAGAATTTTTTTTCCAACGCAGATCGCGGAAAAATATTTATTTTTCGAAGGCGTCGCGACAGAATTTATTTTTCATTATAAGCATTATCTTATAAGGCAGAAATCCTTCTACAGAATATATTTTTCTTACCATCTCCTGCCAAAATATTTTTTTCATCAAAAATAATTTTCAGAATATTTTTTCAGGAAAAAACCAAGCCCCCCCCCTTCAAGTTAAATGGTCGGTCCCTTAGTCAAGATCATTTTGAATATTACCCTTCAACTATAATGACTGCTAACAAGTCTTGAAATAACAATGTACAGAAAAAGCCAAGAATTCGTCTTCTAAACTACGACAACCAAACACAACTTTCTACAAAATGCATGTTTTCAGTGTATATGCAGTACCTTTTTAGCTCACCTGACCCGAAGGTCATCACTTGGCGTCCGTCGTCCGTCGTCCGTCCGTAAACTTTTTAAAACGTTAACTCCTCTGACACCATAAGTCCAATTGAAACCAAACTTAGTATGGTTGTTCATTAGCATTCGGTGCTTAGAACTGATGTGGGGATTTTTGATTCGTCGTAAAACATGGCCGCCGTGGCTAAAAATAGAACATAGGGGTAAAATGCAGTTTTTTGCAAATTACTCAAAAACGGCTACAGATATCAAAATTCTGGCAAGGGTAAAAGTGATCAGCAACTCAAGATCTACCTACCCTGAAATTTTGAGTTATTGCCCTTTTTGTGGATTTTTTGCAAATTTTGCACCTGTTTAGCTCAATATCTTGAAAACTATACAAGATATTTGAGAAATTTAAATTGCATATTGTTAAGCACATCAAGATTTACAAAATATGTAATAGGGTCAACGTTGTAGAACCTTTCCTTTTAGGAGTTATTGCCCTTAGAACGTCAAAATTATACAATTTGGTTCACAAATTGGAATTTTGTGAACGAGAGTACACTTACCTGAAGACAATATGGATTACTTCCCTTGAATAGGTTGACCTAACTCGCCCTAAAACGCTTAGCTGACCCAGACATCACCATGTGATTCAGTCAAGCGCAATAGGGATACATCAGTCTCCGGCGAAATCAGGTTGACTTCACCAGAAAACTGAATGAACAAAAGGGAGGGAAGTCATTCAGGTAAGTGTACTCTCGTTCACAAAATTCCAATTTGTGAACCAAATTGTATAATTTTATTATACTACGGTACACTTACCTGAAGACAATATGGAATACTCCAGATTGAAAAGCAGTTCTTCATAACTGTAGCATGTATAGGGTGGGCTTCATATCATCTCATCCCATGTTCATTCATTATAATAAAGTTATATAAAACCACAGAATATCAATTCCCTCCATTCTTCATGAAAAAGTTAAAAGATAAAAACATCCACATGTTATAATGTTATATTCATTTAACACAAAGTTAGAAGTCACATATGTACGCAACTCGTCGGAAAATAAATTCTATACAATGTACACTGTACAACATCCAAGTAATACACATATATCCTTTTTTTTTATTATTATTATTTTTTTACAATTTTTTTTTTTTTATAGCGCACTGGCGTCTATGTTTCTAAGATAAAATCTGATAAAAGTTGATTCACGGCTCCAGTCAGCTGAATCAAGAATTGAACGTATAGATGCTCCTTTGAACAACGCCCATGACGGTCCAATTGCTCTTGTTGAATGAGCTTTCACTTTAATTTTATTGTCATAAGCTAATCTAATCGTACTCACAATCCAGTTAGAAATAGTATGTACAGTGACTGGATTATGTGGAGCATTAATAGATAAAAATAGTTTCGAATTGTCTGACTTACGAAACTCTTCTGTACACTTTAAGTAATACAACAAAGCTCTTTTTGGGTCCAACAGTTTGTTGTCCTCAAATGCAGGAATAAAAATCTTTGTTCCAATATGCCCTGGACGATCCTGCTTAGACAGTCCTTCTCTGATAAAAAATAAACCTTTCTTCTGCACATTTAAGTTTCCATCTCCCAACCTCAAAGACTGTATGTCGCTGCACCTCCTGAAAGAAGATATAGCAATTAAGAAAACTGTCTTAAAAGTCAAATGCTTTAAAGATGCTTTTTTAATAGGTTCAAATGGACTTTTCTGTAACAAGTCTAAGACCTTTGGTAAATCCCATTCCGGAATTAAACGAACTTTAGGGGGTCTAGAATTAAAAACCCCTTTCAAAAGTCTGATAATGTATGGGTGTTGCCCTATTGGAATTTTTTCTACTGGAGGTAGTACTGAAGAAAGCATGGATCTATATCCAGCTATTGTACTGTACTGTAGACCATCATTAAACAAACTAGTTAAAAACTCTGCTGCTTCTGTCAAAGATGCCGAATAGGGATTAATTTCCCTTTCACGACACCAGCTACTAAACTTTCTGAACTTCCCTGAATAGTCCTTCTGAGTGCCTGACCGCCACGATGCTGCAAGGAGTTTTCTAGTGTCTTTAGAAAAGCCTCCTTTTTTGAATATTCGGTCGATAGTGGCCATGCAATCAGTTGAAACAATTCTGGAGTTGGATGGTTTATTTTTGCTTTTGTTTGAGTCAGAAGGTTTTCTTTTAGTGGCAGTTTTATTGGAATGTCTACTAACATGTTTAGAAGATCTGGATACCAGTGTCTCCTGGGCCAATGTGGAGCTATTAGAATTATCTGACACTGATATTGTGACATGTGTTGTAATACTTTGGGAATTAGACAAATTGGAGGAAATGCATACCCCACCATGTTTGTCCACGGAACTGATAATGCATCTACTGCATACGCTTGTGCATGTGGGAACCAAGTGCAAAACACTTGAACCTTCCGATTTTCTACCGATGCAAACAGATCTATCTGAGGTTGTCCCAGAAGCCTGAATATCTGATTTGCTACTTGTTGATTCAGAGACCATTCTGTGTGGCGGATCTTTACTCTCGATAGAATATCTGCTAGAACATTGGATTTCCCTGCTATATGGGCTGATTTCAATAGAATTTGATTTTGAATTGCAATTTGCCAAAGATCCCAAGTCAGGGAGCAAAGTTCTATTGAACGAGTCCCCCCTGCTTGTTTATGTATTGTACTACCGTGGAGTTGTCCGACCTGATTAGTACATTCTTGCCTTTGATTTGGGAAAGAAAATGGTTCATTGTTCTGATCACTGCTATCATTTCCAAGCAGTTGATGTGCAGTTTTTTCTCTTGTTCTGTCCATTTGCCCTGTGCAATCTGAGATTCCAGATGACCCCCCAACCATGTGTGGAAGAAGCATCTGTCGTTATGCTTACATTGCTTTCCCAAGGTTGAACAGATCTGCCCTTGGTAATGTTTGCTAAATTTAACCACCAATTCAAATGTGTTTTTAGCTTGTGAGTAATAGGAATTCTCTTTGTAAGGTCCTGAGACACTGGTTCCCAAAATTTTAGAAGATGTAGTTGAACCGGTCTCATGAAAAGTCGAGCATTTGGAATTATCTCTAGACAAGAAGCAATTATTCCCATTAAGTGAAGGAAATCCCCTGCTGTGACAAATTTCTGACTGTTCTGAATTTTTTTCACTGCCAAAGTTAACTTTTGAACTCTTTCTTGAGTTGGTACAACTAAACCTTGATTCAACAAAAACATTGCCCCTATGTAAACTATTTCCTGTGTTGGTTGCAATGCAGATTTCTTTAGGTTTATTATAAAGCCTAGTCTTACAAGAAGATTTAGCACATTCTCTCGATCTATTAGAAGTATCTCTTTCTTTTGATTTACTATGAACCAATCGTCCAAATAGACAATTAATCTTATGCTCATTGCTCTTAGATGAGCTGCTACAACCGACACCACCTTGGTAAATATTCTTGGTGCTGAAGTTGGACCAAAAGGAAGGGCCTTGAATTGTAGACAAGGACTCCCTTCCACCCAAAACCTTAGAAATTTCCTGTGATTTTTGTGTATCGGGATATGCATATAGGCATCTTTCAGATCGAGAGAAATTGCCCAATCTCCTTGTTTTACAAGATTTATCACTGTTTTCAGAGTGTCCATCTTGAAATGTTGTTTGCAGAGATACCTGTTCAATGGTTTGAGATTTATCACTGGACGCAAGTCCCCCGTTTTTTTGGGTACCAGGAAAAATGTGCTGTAAAAACCGTTTGTCAAATCGTTTTTCGGTACAAATTCTACAGCATTTTTTTCCATTAAACTTTTTACTTCTGTATTTAGAATATCTAAACTTTTTACAGGAGCACGAGTCTTGCGAATTCCTGTTTTCGGAGGCAACGTTACAAATTCCAGTTGATAACCGTTTTTTACTATATCTAAAACCCATTGATCGTCTGTAATTTCTAACCAATGATTTATAAAATGACAAAGACGACCCCCTACAGGTATCTCCGGAAACATCATTTTTGTTTGATCTAAAATTACCTGGGAGTCATTTCTGTTTACCCTGGTAGGAACGAAAAGAACTGGAAGACTTATTCTCTGACCTATCAGTTCTGTTTTGTCCAGTCTTACCACCTCTGTAGCCACCACGCTTAGGAATCTTATATCCTGTTCCCTTCGATGGAGCGGATTCTTTAGTAACTGTCTCAACCTTTGGCTTCTTAGCAACAGTTTCATTATTAGCATATGAACCACCACTTCTCTTATAAGTTTTATTTGTGGTTTCACACAGTTCTGGCAAAAGATCATTCATTTGCTTAGATTTCTCATTTCTATCTTTTAGAGTTTTTTCAAGTTCTGGACCAAAAACACCTGAACTAGATAAGGGTAAGGTAAGTAATTGTGGACTCAAATCTTTCAACGATGCTAAACCTGTATCCTCAATAGCAGCCTTTCTGCGTATTAAATGAGAAAAGGCACCACATCTTGCTACTTGATCAAAGTTCTTAGTGCTCATTGCAAAAATGTCTCTCACTAATTGAACACATTTGTCTATATTTAAATCATCGGACGTTAAATTCTCTAATAACGTACCTAAAGCTTGTTGGATGTAAGCAGATATAATGATACCCATCCTAGCAGCTACCTGTCCTTGAAAAGCTAGTTTTTCAAGATTCTTCAGGAAAGGAGTCTGTAACGTTACTTTCTTGCCACTGAAAGACAAAGCCTTGTTACCATGTTTCCTATGTAATAAAGAAGAAATCATATCATCTAATGAAGGTACTTGTAAATGTTCAACTGAGTTGTCATGAACAGGAAAACAAGATTTATATTCATCTTTATATGAAGTAAGTCTATTTGGCATCTGCGTGTGCCAAGAATTTGACAAGATATCAATCTGACTCTGATCTAGTACTATTCCAACTGAATTTATATCAGGTTTGGTTTTGGCATCCTCTCCAAACAGAGGAACAAGTTTATTTGGTTGAGTTTTCTCTACTAAACTGTTCTCACCCTCAATAACATGATTAGCATTCAGATATCTTTTAAACCTATCTGTTTTAGCTGAATTGTTAACATTACTATTGTCCGCTCGACCCACTCTTAAAGAGTCGTCATCATCGGAACTCAAGCCCAACTCTTGAAACTCGTTTTCTCTTGGGCATATAGACAGAGAATCAGTTTCCTGCCCGACAGGAAAATTTTCTTCATTCTCTGCTACAACTGCCGACTGTTGGGGTCTACACGCTCCCGAAGAGCTGTTCTCCCCGCCAGCCGCCGACCGAGCTGAACATGAAGGTCCCTGCACACCTAAAGTGTCAGCATCCTTATTGTTCGATAAATTCGTAACAATAGCCATTAACATGTCCATTTTGGCATCCATGCTATCAAATTTGTTTTCAAATTTATCATTTAATTGTTGTAATTCATCTTTTTTAGAGCTTCGCTTACCCTTTCTAGATGATTTTGAATTCCCCGGCGTGTTTTCCAAAGTGACCTTGTCCTTCGACACGCTCGACATGTTGGAGGAATTATTATGTTCGTCCTCGCTAACAATCCTATTCGTTCTCATAATTGACGATTCAGAATCCGACATTGTGTTTTAAAACACTAAGTACTACGATAATTTTATTTCACTATGACGAAAAATTGAGCTGAGAAGCTCACGAGTCAAAAACACGTCAATCCTGATTTCGCCGGAAATAAAGACTGATGTATCCCTATTGCGCTTGACTGAATCACATGGTGATGTCTGGGTCAGCTAAGCGTTTTAGGGCGAGTTAGGTCAACCTATTCAAGGGAAGTAATCCATATTGTCTTCAGGTAAGTGTACCGTAGTATAATAAAATTGAGCATTTTAACAGCATTTCCTCATTACATTGAAAACGTTAACTCCTCTGACACTTCAAGTCCAATTGGAACCAAACTTAGTATAGTTGTTTATTAGCATAAGGTGTATAGAACTGATGTGGGGATTTTTGATTGGTCGTAAAACATGGCCGCTGTGGCTAAAATAGAACATAGGGGTAAATGGCAGTTTTTTGCAAATAACTCAAAAACGGTTACAGATTTTTAAATTTTGATTGGGAACAAAAGTGATCAACACCTGAAGATCTACCAGCTCTGAAATTTTGAAGAAAATCCAACGACCCATGTAGGAGTTATTGCCCGTTTTATGGATTTTTAGCAAATTTTGCACCTGTTTAGCTCAATATCTTGAAAACTATACAAGATACTTGAGAAATTTAAATTGCAAATTGTTAAGCACATCTAGATCTACAAAATATGTAATAGGCTCAACGTTGTATGACCTTTCCTTTGAGGAGTTATTGCCCTTAGAACGTCAAAATTGAGCTTTTAAAAAGCATTTCCTCATTACATTGAAAATGTTAACTCCTCTGACACTTAAAGTCAAATTGGAACCAAACTTAGTATTGTTGTTTACTAGCATTAGGTGTATAGAACTGATGTGGGGATTTTTGATTGGTTGTAAAACATGGCCGCTGTGACTAAAATAGAACATTGTGTTAAACTGCATTTTTTTGCTAATAACTCAAAAAGGGTGACAGATTTTTGAATTTTAATTGAAATAAAAGTGATCAGCACCTTAAGATCCACCATATTGTCAGATGACCCCCTTATTAAACTTATAAACCATTCAATGTCAAATAGATTTTGCCTAATAGCCTTTACTTCAGACACATATGTCAGGTGAGCGATTCAGGCTCCTGGGAGCCTCTTGTTATTTTGCGATGTGGATTTCAGTACTTTTAATTGATCTCGTACACAAACAGGGAAGCCACATCCAGCACCAAGGATATCGACCATGCGCAGAATAAGGAGATAAGCATTTCATAAGAAAGTTTTGAATTTGGACAATCGGAATTTTAATTACTCGGAGTAAAACAGATCCTTCTTGTCAGACAAGTCTGTCGACCAGGCGTTTGATTACCCTCTTGGACTTCTTGTCCACCAAAAGTGGTTATCAATCAATGTGTTACCAGGTTTTTGTCATCACTTACATCATGTTTCCATGAACAAATATTGACTACTCAGATGACCAAACAAATATGAACGTTCTAATAGATGAATCTTTTGTATTTCATTGAAAAGTTAACGAATTCTTTGAAACGCTGTGGGTGAATTTGTGACACGTAGAAAGTTTGTTTTTGATTTTGTATTAAGTAATTTTAGTTGAGATGTACTTTTATCTTTATTAGCATCAATACTTTTCCATGCGTTGTGTTTCTAAAACCCCCTTGGTACATATTTCTTTAATTCTTAAAAATAATGTTTGTTATAAACAAAAGAAGAACCACTTTTGAGCTAAGTATCTTCTTTATTTTCACAAATATAACCGCCGTCATATCCAGAAGAGTAACACATCACATTATGGATGTTATATTGCTCTGATGCATAGAAAAACATACAGTCTTGAGGAACGTTGTTACTTCCATTAGGTTCACCCGGTCCAAATATATAATACATAATTGGTATCATCTTTCCATTTTTTATCCATCTCCAGTCCCTGTTTGGTACATACCGGTTGATATTACGTCCTCCCACGTAATAGTGTAGTCCTAGAATAGGAAAAGCAATTAAACTTAATAGGTAAATGCGGTCTGCTTTGGCAAAAAGTACCTCGTATAGTGAGGACGAGTTTTCGGACAAGGATGTTGTAGTTGTCCGTTTAAATCCGTAAGTCATAGGAGGTGAGTATATAGGTTAAATAAAGGCAATAAACATGATGAACATGAAATGGTGATGAGAAACATGGGGTTGAGGTGAAAAACAAACGAACAATAAATTTTGAAAAGGAAAAGGAGAGAGGTGGCAGGGCGGAAAGTTTGACCTTTTTGGTACGATTCTAAGCGGTCTGCTGTCATTTTTTACCTACTTGAAGCGTTCCACTCTCCTTACATATTGACCCACTATGGTTAGCGGTCAGGCTTTTCCTTTTACAGACCATAGACTTGACGCCGACGAGTGCAACCCCTTTCAGTCACCTACAGTACACACTTGGCCGTTCTGTGGGCTGATCACTAACCCGATATCAGAACCTATAAACCCTTAGTCACCTCCTACGATCCGGCAAGGAACCATAGTTTGTAAAAATGCTTGAACTTTCTTCTTGTGAAGCAAAATTCTGTCCGTTTATTTATTTAGTTTACGTATCACAATTGGTTTCTCATTTTAGAGCTTGTGGGGCTTACATCGATTTCCTTGGCAGGGCGTGTCATCTGACACAAAAACTGCTTAAGCTTACACAGGGTAATGTTCCTCCTCGGGTGCTGTCATCACTCAAGAAGTTTTACGGCAGACACCATGCGCTCACAGACAAATATGGGATTTCAATCTCTCAGATTAATGCAGATGTTGGTTTATAATATAGGGTTTTGTTTTGTCTTTTAATACCGGATTTGAAACACTGATTTGAGAGTAAGCAGCGCCACGGAGTGCTATAGCAAGCAGGATCGAACTGCTTACTCTCCCAATTAATTTTCCTTTCGTCAGATTGTTTCCCCCTGCATTTCAGTAGATCATTTTTTCCACGTGTGTGACGTTCGTATTTCTGTATTTACATGTACAACATTCTATAAAAATGTTGAATTACTAAATTCAATTAACAATGTACCTGTATTTTTTCTTATCAAAGCAGATTTAAGAGCCATGCAATGCTTCCTCCAGAGTCTCAAGATTTGCCAGGTAACCTCCATGCTGCAAGCATCTAGCCTTAATGTAAGATAAGCATTTGTAAACAGATTCTAATAGATTCAATGCACATGTTACGGACCATATGAGTATTTGGACAATACGCGTATGGTCATTACCATATGGTCGGACCTTACGCGTATTGTCGAACCAAATGAGAATATAATAATCTTTTCTGAGCTGACACTATGAGTAAAAAGTCTATTTTCATTCCAAACTATCCAAATAATATCAATTTGCTTTTTTTTTAAACATTTTGTGTAAAGTGATAACGGAAACGTTTCGTTTTTACCAATTATCGATACTTCTAATAAGCCAATACCATACGCTTATGGTCCAAATACTCATATGGTCCGGAACATATATACTGTTCAGTTAATATTTTCTTTACAATCTGAGAATTCGGTTTTTCATCATAGAACCTTAAGAACAATCGGAATAAAATCATTTAATAAACGAAATTTTTAGAGAGAGAACATCGTCAATATGTATTACTGTATCTGGTAAAAAAAGGTCGGACAGCTGGCTTGTTTTATCCACCTGTTCTTTATAAAACACGAGCTCCGTAAGAAAAATGAGTCTTGGGTATGGCACGCGACAGTCACAAACACCCAAAAAAAACCCTGAGTCTATGGACCGTAAACTGTAGTTAGCGGTTGATAAACTGGATTTATATCTCGCTAACTATAGTTTGCTGATGCGAATGATAATTTCAGTCGTAAAAAAATATCAATAGTGGTCGATAATGGGGTTTCCACGGTGATAAACTCAGTTTTGGCGGTGATAAACTCAGTTTATCGGTGCAAATTATAGTTACACTCGATAAGTGTTGTGATTTGTTGGGAAACTAGTATTTGCAGTCCGTAAACTATAGGTATCACCGATAAACTGGGTTTCACGAACGTGTTCACAGATTGTGATTACAGACGAGTGGACTGGCGTACCAGTCCAAAACAATTTTGTTACGTAGGTTATGAAACCATAATAAACCAAGTTTGTCAATTAACATAAGCTGTCGATTATGGAAAAGTATAATGTACAAAATTAATATGAGATCTTGTCTTGAGATTATAATAAAATATATCTTAACGTTATTTAGGGTTTCTCTGAGATAAACTGAGTTTATCGATCGCAAACTATAGTTTACAGTCCACAAATATTGCTTGTTTAGTTAGAATAGTATTTGCATATCGTAAACTTTAGTTATCACAGCTAAATTGGGTTTCAAAAACGCAAACTATAGTTAACGAATGATAAACCAAGTTTCCGGTGATAAATTGAGTTTTACGAATGAAATTAAAGTTATTGAACTATAAACCCAGTTTATCAACCGCAAACTATAGTTTACGGGCGATTAATGCTGTTTTGCGTTGATAAAATAGCATATGCGCCTCGTAAACTAAAGTTATCGCTGATAAATTTCGTTTCACGAACGCAAACTATAGTTAGCGAGCGACAAACCCAGTTTATCAACAGTAAACTATAATTTACGGTTGATAAATGAAGTTTATAAGGTTTTTGTAACTACCGCGTGCCATACTTGAGAGTTTAAAGGAAGCACAGTTTGCACATGTATCTTTGGGAATTACAACTTGTTTAAAATCTTTTTCGAAATTTGTGAAAAACCGTTTATCGATTTTATGGCGTTTTTTATTTTGGCGGTTGTTTTTTTTTCTTGCTCGCCAACAAAGCCAAAATAACCATCACGCCAAAATAACCCGATATACGGTATGTTTAAACAAGGATCAAGCATAGACCATAGTTTTGCATTATACTTACAAAAGCCTCGTCTCCGTTCACTTTATCGTTGCTGATGAAATAGCAACTCTGTCCGATGCTCTGATATGGTAGATTACAACTCTCTATAAAGTTACAAGAAAATGTCATTATTCAGAAATCATAAGAAAAATACTATTCCAACATTTGATTTAAAAAGATTTACAATTCCATGATAAACAATTATGCGAAATTGCCAGAAACGGTTTAAGACACACTGGGCTTAACTCACCATTTCTTTTGAAATGCAACTACCAATTATGGTTTAACCCAACCATTTCTTTTGAAATGCCTGTACCAAGTAAATTCAATATCATGTTAGACGAAAATGTTAGTTCTTGCTTTGATTAGTGTTTGGCTGGTTGATGTACTGAGATGATCACCCTATCATCCCTGATATGTCATCACAAACCTGTTGTGTTTTGTGTAACTACCGGACCCAAAGACCGCAATGGAAGAGGGGGGTTTAGTGCGCCTTAAAACCTGGTTTAACCCACCATTTCTTTTGAAATGTTTGTACCAAGTCAAGACCATTGCGGTCTTTAATTTTTCCGGTATATCTTCCTTGGTTTGTCTAGCCTTATGGACATTTGAGATTGATTCTCCAAGTTCGGTAATTTTGTTATTACTTTTATTGATTGAGTTAATAAATTTCATATTTTTGATATGAAATCTTTAATAAACTCTTTCTGTTAGAGAAAACATCCTTAATTCAACAGGAATCGCCCAGTTTTGTCAAAAATAGCAAACGCTCTCTATGATATATATAATTGCGTGACAACTTTAAAGAAATTTAATTATTTCAAGCATTAAATGTTCAGTATTTTTAAAAATGCCAACATCTGCAAAATATCAACATCATTAAAACAGGTCTGATTAAAACCAGATCTATCAGTTGTTCCCTGCTATCTCTGCATTGTAATTCAGGAGACATCTCATTTTACTTTATCTTTTTCGTAATCCTCTTGTTTTATCATAAGAAGTAATGCTTCAGACATCTTGGAAGCTGCTATCTGAATGGTCAGTTCAAAGGGTCATCAGAACAGAAAGTAAAATGGCATGTCTTCAGATCCATCACAAAGAGACAATTAGGAACAATAGATAGATCTGATTTTAGACAGATTGCTTTTAAACTGGTTGAGTGTTTTAGTCAGTCATGTTATTTGGTGCATATTTTCCAAAAATGATCAAAATAGGAACTTTAAATTCAAAGATTTGTCGAAATGCAATATAGAAAAAGAAATTGCTAGTACATAGTCTAAATGTTTAATACACTCCTTTAGTTTAAATATGCCTTAGATGTAATGCAAACATCGAACAAAAGGTTTTCCGTTCAATAAAATCTAGTACTAATATTATTGTTGTAAAAATGTGAAAATAAGAAAATTCTTGTACATACCAGTGTCTTCGCTATAAACTAGTCCTACTATCACCAAGGTATGAAATAGGAACAAAACACGCATTTTATGTCTTATCACTGTATATCCTTGTACAATGTTTGTACAGCGTTTGTTGTATGAGTTAGTCTCCTTGCGTAATTGTAGAAAGCTACAAATGTAAACAACCTCTGAATGTTGGAGAAAACAAACACATATCTTCTGCCAAAATACTAATTTATTTACCATCATGAGCATGTCAGATAATAACAAATTTTGTTGATCTATGAATGCAAAGTAACAGCAGATAATGAGATGCAAGTGATACATCCTGCATAAATCAGCATGTCAATGGAAAACAGCAGGTAGCCATCAATGTCACTAGTGATCGCCAATCGCCGCCTAAATGAAAAAGATTATAAATATTGTTGTATTGAATGGTATTCTTATTTTCACCAAAAACAAAATACAACTGGTAACAAAATAGCTTTGACAAGATTCATTCCTCAAGACATGCACATATAAAGTGTGGCTGGTACAACTAGATTTTTGAGCAAGACCAACATGTATCCCATTTTTATAACCTTGAAATAAAGTTAATTAAAGTTTGTTAGTGTAAGAGCATCCACGATGTTGGACACACTGGGTCCGTAAACAGATTTTTTTTAATATGAGACAGGCACACCTGTTTGAGGAACGTAAGTCGTAACTTGGACTTGGTAAAAAATATAGGTTTTGCATGTACTGTCTGTTTATTCTCTAGTAACTAGTCATGTGGTGATGTCTGCGTCTTGTGATCCATAACGTATCCCGTCGGCTGCCGGTCTGAATGACCAGTCCCTCACAGTTGTAGTGTTTTTTTTTACAACCCCAGTCTAGTTCCATCGCGGTTCAATAATTTTTTTTTTATATAAATAAGGAACGTACTTTGTCCAGATAGGGTCATAAACTTGGCCAAACACCCATCCATGTAGTTGGAGTTGCCTTTCAGTTAAAATTCTGTCGTCTATCATTTTTGTTTTGGTTACGTCACAAAGTGGGTTACGTGAGCGTTTGACTATGAACTTCATAAAAATTATTATACTTTTATTGCAATTTTTTAGCAGGTGGAAAAAAGTTTAAAATATGTTTCATGTATAGAAAAAAATATTAAAAATGATTGGGTATTTTTAGAAATTAGAATGAAAAAGTTTTAAAAAGATGAAATGAAATTTGACTGCCAGTACAAACTATAAAAGTCATGTGACTTCTTACAAATACACTTGGGGATTTCTACCGATAAACCAGACGTCCCTTATTATCACCCAGTACTATCAAATCGATATACATGTGTGTGCTATTCCAAATCATTAGTATGTAAATATACAATAATAGTACACTGACTCGACAGAAAATTTTATACGGATGAGGCTTAGAAACAGGAAAACGCGAGGGTCTCCCGAGCGTTTTCTTGTTTCGAGCCGAATTCGTATAAATACAATTTTATGTCGAGTCAGTGTACTATTATTGTGTTTATACTGCAATATTTTGTATTTTCTTTGGAGTATTCTTTATTTAAAAAAACACAAATAAAAAAAAATCGAAAAATGATCCTACCGCTGGCCCCTCTCCTAATATGGTCATAACACCTGTGTCGCCAGGTAAGGGGCACACTGTATAACATCGAATGGTTTATGTACTATGACACAAATGTTCATGGTCTAAAGTAAATTAATGTAATGAAATTAAAAAAAAATAGAATAAAAATAATATATTTATATTGCATAAATTAAAAATTAAAAATTGAATGCTACCGTTTTTTTAACTAATATGCGCCTTACATGTAAGAATGCAGCTTAATATCATTATGCTAGAAAAAAATAAAATAAAAATAATTGTTTTTCTTGGAATAAAATGTAATACATTTATCAAATACATTCGGCGTTAAAAATATTAAGATTACACATTTTTATCAAAAGTATTTTAAATTCGGGTATTCAATTCAACGCATTAATATTTACACCTGTCAATCAAAAAGCACGTGGAGTCCGTGCAACTGCAAACTCAACTAGCTCTCTCTATATATGCTGTTTACCGGTTTATACGGATTTGATAGTAGTGACAAAGTCAGTTGCCTACATAAATTGGGCATATTTAATTACATGATAGAACATCTAATTATTTCCCACCCATTTTTTAAGTTTATAATTTCAATTTCACCTAACAAATACTTTTCTTAAATTTATTTATACGGGAATAAACGGTTAATTTAATTTTGCCGATTTCAAAATTTCAAGGAGTAACCTCTCATCAACAGCATTCACGTCAAAACATTGGAAGATCAATAACCAAAACTATGAAAATGCATTTTTACAAGTACTAGTAATCAATACCAAAATGTTCGAACAGGAAAGCCAAATCAAGGACCACGGATATCTGTATTCTAATTCCTTGCTTCTGAATCCGAGTTGCATGAAAATTTTCACATACTATCCTTTTTAGAATTATATATTAAATAATTGGTGATTAATGTGGTTTTAATCGTCATTCCGGACCATGAAAATTCTTTAACAGCATTAGGAACAAATTCGTAGAGATCTCTGCTAGAGCGAATAACCCGCTTTCGATCTGTGCTCACTAATACCAATATTCATTTCCCCACTCATACGAAAGGTTTCTTTTATTTATACATATTTATTAGAGTTTTGATTTAATTCTTTAATGTAGCTGATGTGTCCTAGAATGCAACCCCCCCCAACAAAAAAAAACAAAAACAAAAAAACACTGTGTTTGTATAGAGGTTGTACTGCTAATTTTGTGATTTACAAATTATCAAGTTCCATAAAAAAATAATATAATAAGGTATCTCTTATAAAGGGGCTTGTGTGGCGGAATCCTCATGCTTGAATACCACACTATCGGTAATTAGCCAATTACCAATAAAATTCTTCTTTTCTAAATATTTATACCATACTATATTCGACCTTGTTTTACAGCATGCCTCGGAGAGGGGGCGTGTACTAAAAGTGATATACTGTCACTGACCGTATATCACATATCGATATACGGTCACTGTAATTTGACTGCTCAAATAGACCGATTGCAGTATAAATCGGTGAACAATGTTACTTCACCCTTTGTACATAGTATATAAAGTCTTTTAAGTCTATGTCTAATTGCATCGTTCCTGGTGAGGTTTGTTTTACCAGTATATTTTTTTCTGTAATTGTATCAGTGACATTTTTGGAGTACAAAAAATGGTATGACTTATTTTACTATCAATCAAAAATGGAACTCGAAGAGTTAGAGTCCACACAAGTGTTTTAGAGAAGAAAAGCAAAACAAGGTTACCGTTACCACAAATTAGTCAAATCTTTTACAAAATTTGCACATAAATATGGACATCTCATCGAAAAATTTGATTGTACACGTAGATTTCTGATTGTTAAAGGAATATCTCATCCTGATTTTTATAGCAATGTAGTTTATAAAGCACAAAAATTCAAAAACAACCTTATGGAAATTAAAAACTGGCTTAAAAACCTTTTGAAAAAAGGATACGAATTCAATGTTTTAGTAAAATCTTTGCATTTGGTATTTTTGGCAGAAATATTGATAGCTTGATAGTAACTTTAAAACGTTAATTTTTCACTTTGTATCCACTGTATTATTTTTAAGCACCACAGCGATCAAGTATGTCGGTTCTGTATGGTGATACAACTCTTAATCATTCATTGTTTTGACACGGGGTGTCGGATTTAGAACTGATGTATTTGATTCTTTTACATCAATCGATAAATGTTTCTTAGCTAGTTGTCAGTAACTTCGAATGTTCTCAAGAGAGTTCCTCCTTGTCTTGTTGTTTTCGTACAGTATTGTGTCAGGTTCTCTCTTGTTGAATTGAACTTTTGTCGATTGAGTTTTACAGTGTGTTTTATATGTAGCTTTGTGCAAGCTTATAAATAGGGGGAAGGTTGGATCAAAAAAACTAGTTTAACCCCGCCACATTTTATATGTGCCTGTCCTAAGCCAGGAAACTTTGCCAAAGCCTGTGTTTGTCCTTGTCATTCTATGTTAACTGTTTTATGTCAAGAATTGGGTCTTTCGTTGATGATTTAGGGATTGGTTTTGATACTTTTGTATTGTATTATAAGTATTGGGCCAATGCAAGACGGTAAGCAGTGACCTATGGTCATGTTGAAGACTGCTTGCTGTTTTCCGTTGTGATTTTTTGAATTGCTGTTTGTTTATGTTTGTTGTGTCGCGTACACTTATTCCACATCTCAATATCGTCTACTTGTATATACACTTGAAATTGGCAATAAGTTAAGGAACACCGAAATTTTGGAGATGTATCTTTTTTCATTATGATATTTCGGTAACAAAAAATAAAATCACGTTCATAATTTTCGGGGTACTTTACAGATAAAACAGTCATTTTGCTGTTTTGACATTCACTTTTAACAAAATTAATTTCTAAAACAAATTTTCAGACTTTTGAAAATGGTGTGGACAATCCTGAGTTTGACGGTTGAAAAAGGTTGCTCAATTTGTTTTTGCTGCAATCACAAAACAAAGTTTATGAAAAAATCACTTGTCTATCACAATTTCAAAAACAGATTTTGAAAATCACTTAAATGTATCTTTATTTAGAGATAAATTAAACACATCACATTTGTGGAAAAAAAATACCAAATTGGAAGAATATTTTACTAAATTTTGATATTTTTCTCATTTTTTTTATCTTGATTAGTTAACCTCATGGAAAGCAATTAATATGTTCAGTGTTAAAAATCGACCACGATAACAAAATAATCCAGCTTCAAAGTTAAAACTGTGAAAAGGGGGGAGTTGTTAATTTTGATAAATGATAAAAAATTAAACGGGTTTTGGAAAAACGTGATAGAAAATTATTGATAACAAATGATTTTACTTAAACACCATTAAAAAGTTTTGTGTTTGAGGCAAAGACTTTTTGTGCAGGCCAATTTTAATCCAAACGTTTTTTCAATAGTCAAACTCAAGATTTTGCAAACCATTTTCAAACATTCCAAAAGTCGTTTTTTTAATTAATTTTATTTTACAAAATGTCACGAAACATTTAACGACTCTTAAATTTGTAAGTACCTTACAAATGATAAAATTTAATGTGATTTAATTTTTTGTTACCGAATTCTTATCATGAAAAATTATATATCTTCAAAATTTCGGTGTTCCTTAATTTATGGCCAAGTGTATATTATCAGATGCATTAATATCTCAGTTGATCATCTTATTTCTCTGATTTTCATCTTAAGGTTTTACTCTTAGAAAACCTAAAACAATCCTTTTGGTGATGCAGGTCGTAAAATTGCAAAATATCGACCATAATATTGTTTCTTAAAACATCCACACATTGTTTTTACTTTAATTCATTGACTGGATTCCTTTCACAAATATACCCACCATCGTATACAGAAGTGTACCACATCACTTCATGGACCTTATATTCATGGGATGCATAGAAAATAAAACATTTTATGCTCTTCATTTTGAAATTCTGTGTGGCTGTAGTGCCTCTTATGGGTCTTGAATTGTGTTGCCTAAAATGTGTAACCCGTAACCGTAACATTTTTGGCTCATTTACCCGTACCCTTATCCGTACCTGTTTTCAATTTTGATTCGTAAAGAGCGAAAACGCGATGAAACTTTCTGAAATTGTATATGCAGATTTACGATAAGATATTGAATGTACTAAAACCATTTGTTTTTCAAAGTATTGTTCAAAGTTTCAATAAATGATGATGTTTGAAAATTTTGGTGCCTAAAATGTGTAACCAGAAGTTTAGACCATGACGAATGTATCATAGAAATGATAACTTTTAACGTCTTTAAAATGATACTTTTCTCATCGTAAATTGGATTCGTTAATTGTTTAATGTTATATTTGAAGTTTATAACGATAATTTATTAAATTGACTCTTAAATGAATCTGTACGCTCCAATATTATCAAACCTTTTCCCGATTTTCGCCGGGTACGGGTTCTTTGTAAACATTGTAAAAAATCGCAATAGGTTCATCGGTATAAAGTGAAATTTTGAAATAGATAGTTTAATATTTTTAAATAAATCGTTCATCACTGATTGCTGATATGTTTTTGTAACTTTTAACTCATGTTTCAAACAAATCAGTTTCCCATTTGATTCGAAAAGGCACTGTATGTCATCGGGAACGGGTAAATTTTCAATATTGATATCGAGTAAAAACATGTAATACATCAAAATATGAAAGTTAATTTTAAAGTTTTGAGATATAAAATTATTCACTGTCATATTTAAAAGGCATTCATCAAATATCAAAATGATTGACTTCGTTTTCGCTACAGTCAAAGCGAATATGTGAAATTTTGAAACCTGGGTGCGGGTACTGGTACGGGTACGATTTACACATTTTAGGCACCACCGTCTTGAATAGACGGAACGCGCGCCCGGGTTTAACAAAATGAATTACATGATACTTTTTTTTTGTAATTCTTATTTCTTATTCTGTAATTCTTATCATTATAGATTCTACTGAAAAGCTCAATCAACAAAACTTATGATGGCTTAATCATTCCTCTATTAACTAATCCCTAGAATATCAAAGACCCATTTCTGGGCATAAAAAAAACAAAACAGATAGTAGACAAGGACAAACAAAAGCTTTGACAAGGATTCCTGGCTTGACAGGCACATATAAAATGTGGCGGGTTAAACTACCTGGATTGTGAAGTTTTCTAAACCCGTTTTGCTCTACTTTAAAAATGAACGAATAAGCTTCAAATTACCAGTTTAAACTTCAAAATTGTCTAAACCCTAAGGTTCTTCCTACCCCAGACATAAGTTGATCATTTTAGTTCTAATTTCGTTCCCCGGTTCGGTATTTTTTTATTTTATTGTTCTATGGTCTTCATGGTTATATATTGTTTGGCTTTTTCAATATCAGTCTTGAATAGACGAGAGGTGCGGTGCGTCAGGTGTAACATATTATTGTCTTGAACTTTGTCATTTTAATTTGTCAATAATGGTAAGCAACATATCATTGTTTAATAAACTTTGATACTAATCATAAGCTTTCAGACCGTGATGTTTTATTTTATATGCAAATATTTTCATTTCAGACAATCATATGGCTGATATGTATGTCAGAAATTTTATTTGATTTTCTGGGTATTAGATTGCAACTTTAGCAGTACTTAACGTGAATAAAAAACAGTACAGGGTATGAGTTATAGGAAAGATGAAAAAAAAACAGAAACCGGTCTTTAAAATTCCTATAACATTATCAAAATATTTTCAAAATAAAACAAAGTCAGGCATTCAACCTAAAATATTTATCATTTACCTTTTCTCTCATTTTGTCTCTTTAAGGCTCTAAATGTGTCATGAAAATTTCTAAACAAACTACTGTAGACCTGGATTAGACGAGAAGGAACAGATTCCAAATCTTTAGACAAGTTTAAGAATAAATTCATATCCATTGTAAAATTACGAATAAGCCATTTTCAAAAGACCTTTGTAGAATATCGACCCCATACTTATATAAACAGAACTAAATCAATTATCAAAACTACAATTATTAGGTTAACGATATGTTTTTGTTCCTGTGGATAAAGCGGCTAACAATGTTGTTGTGGTATGTCGTAAATATTATCTGGATGTTTTAATGCATGAAATTAAAGGCTCATGTACTTTCGTTCCCGTGCAAGCTACAGAAACCAGTACATGTATTATTGACGATCATGTCATAGCAACCACAGCACTTCGAGCAGCCCCTACATACAATAAATTACCTACTATGTACTGGATACCTAAATTACACAAAAACCCATATAAATCCCGTTTTATCTCTGCATCAAGTAAATGTTCCTTAACCAATATTTCTAAAGTCTTGTCTCTTGCTTTAACTACAATGAAAGAATTTATCATCCGATACTGTAATAAAATTTTCGAAAATAGTGGAATAAATCATTTTTGGAGTGTTAAAAATTCACTTGATGTTTTAGACAAACTTCGGGCATTTGAAAATACTTTTCAATTCGTATACAGCTATGACTTTTCCACTTTATATACTAATCTACCTCACAATCTTATCAAAAAGAAATTTGAATATTTAATTAAATGGTGCTTTGACAAATCTAAAAGTGACTACATCTGTTCTAAAGTGTCACAAGTATTTAGTAAATCGTTTTTTAGTAACGAAACCCACAAAGTTTATGTTAATTGGACCGACATAGAAGTTATTACTGCATTAAAATTTCTTTTAGATAATATTTACATCCGGTTCAGTAACCGAATATATCGCCAAGTCATTGGTATTCCAATGGGAACCAATTGTGCTCCACTCATAGCTGATGGTTTTTTATATTGTTACGAATCACAGTTTATGGCCAAGCTACAAAAAGACCCTAACAAAAACCACCTTATCAAAACTTTTAACTATACATATAGGTACTAAGATGACATACTTGTTCTAAACAACCCCACATTCTCAAATTTAATAAATGATATAAATCCTATAGAATTAACCCTAAAAAAGCAAACTCGACCGACATTCTTATACAAGTGAATTTGTGTCATTTGAACAAGTGAAATCAAATCACTGATATAGGTGAACACATTTTAGCGTGAATAAATTTCACTTGTTCCAGTGAACTTTTAATTTATCAAATTAATATAGCAACTAAACGAAATTTCTTTTTATTTGATTTATTTAAGAACACATTTACAATTTTTACACTTCATTAGTATCATTATAGATAGAGCTTGTCTGATTAATAAAATTTCTTCTTCAAAGACACAGTAAGTACAAATTAATAGCCATTTAATTTCTCAAGGGACCTATTTTCAAAGCTTTTGCGCCCACTCAAATTCTTCTGCGCCCAGATGATTTTGATTGATATATAAAGTTTCAATTTAGATCTATAGAAGAAAAATACTGCTAACCGCATGAAAAAATGATATTACATCATTACAGATGATCAAACATTAAACATTTTGCCTAAAATCACTTGTACCAGTAAATTTAGATTGTTTAGAAATCCTATCTACTTGAGCAAGTGAATTTGTATCACTTAAATAGGTGATTTAAATTCACTGATACAAGGGTGATCCCTGACTGGTAGATGTCCATTTCTGGATTTGGACTTAAGCATTATCAATGGTAGATTACACACTAAAGTATATGATAAACGGGATGACTTTTCATTCCCTATAGTTAGTTTTCCGTTTCTTGAAGGAGACGTACCATTAGCTCCAGCTTACGGGGTATACATTTCACAATTAGTCAGGTATGCTCGCATTTGCAGTGATGTGTCTGATTTTAATGATAAAAACCGTTTTATTACAGAAAAATTGCTAAAACAAGGTTACCGTTACCACAAATTAGTCAAATCTTTTACAAAATTTACACATAAATATGGACATCTCATCGAAAAAATTGATTGTACACGAAGATTTCTGATTGTTAAAGGAATATCTCATCCTGATTTTTATAGCAATATAGTTTATAAAGCACAAAAATTCAAAAACAGCCTTATGAAAATTAAAACCTGGCTTAAAAACCTTTTGAAAAAAGGATATGAATTCAATGTTTTAGTAAAATCTTTGCATTTGGTATGTTTTGGCAGAAATATTGATAGCTTGATAGTAACTTTAAAACGTTAAATTTTCACTTTGTATCAACTGTATTATTTATAAGCACCTCAGCGATCAAGTATGTCGGTTCTGTATGGTGATACAACTCTAATTCATTCATTGTTTTGACGTTGGGTGTCGGATTTAAAACTGATGTATTTGATTCTTTTACATCAATCGATAAATGTTTCTTAGCTAGTTGTCAGTAACTTCGATCGAGTGTTCTCAAGAGAGTTCCTCCTTGTCTTGTTGTTTTCGTACAGTTTTTTGTCTTAGGTTCTCTCTTGTTGAATTGAACTTTTGTCGATTGAGTTTTACAGTGCGTTTTATATGTATGCTTTGTGAAAGCTTATCAATAGGGGGAAGGTTGGATCCAAAAAACTAGTTTAACCCCGCCACATTTTATATATGCACAGCGCATTTAAGGTAGAATTTGACTGTATTCTGCCATAAAACTCTTTCCGTCAACCAGACGTAAAATATAACTCATCAAAATCAATGAAGTAATATAAGTGAAAGTTATAGGTATTTGAGTTATATTGACATGGGCCGAAATGATTTAGGGACGAAAGGGGCGAAATCCTGGGACGAAAGTTTCGACTCAAAAGTTCTGGGGCAAGCCGGGTCACAGCTTCAAAATTTTCATCTTAAAACGATTGTCATATTATATTGTAACGAAATATTTTAAATGTTTCGATATAAAGTATAAACGGTAACAATTAAAGAATGTTTAATGCTATATTTCTGGATTTCGCTTGGTATTAGTTCGAACTTGGCTTTTTTATTCGATTGTTTGGTTTTTCTATAACTGTTAGTATTTCAATCTACTATGTTCTTTCAAGTCTAGCTCTGGTGAATTCTGTGTAAGGTACATGTAAATGTTCGTACATACTAAAAAAATAAATAGACATTTAGTGCAAGGTTTTAGATTAATTTCGGCAATTAGACCTTCCAGTACAATAACAATTTAGGAAAAAAATAAAGTTACATTTTAAATAATATAGTGCAAAGCAACGAAAAGAAATAAAACCGAGAATGCTATAGAATATGGTGGAAATTTAGGTTTCAACACAAAAATGAAAACTGAATAAAAAGAGCGTTCGGAGAAAAAACAATCTTACATTTTATTTATAGAATGTGAGAAAAAGTTATATTTTAAGAACTGAATTTTATATCCGAAGTAAAAAGGTCTCTTCGATAGCTTCTATACTAAATTTCGCAATTGAAGAGAGAGATTTTGTGCCATAAAACAAAGGCGAATTTGTGGAAGGGGTAAAATTATCTTTTGTTTCCTCCATTTTGCAGAATACTTTGAGTTTGATTCTTCGCTGTAAAACATAATTCATCACTACTTTTCATTGAAAAGACATTAAACGTCAAGTAAAGACTATGGTGAATTATCTTCGTAATGACGTTGTTTCGCTACTGTTCTTTTTCAAATGATTATACCAGCTTTTCGTAAATTTAGTTGTCACCTTTCAGTTACTACTTACAGGTGTCGTATATACTTAAAAGAGAATCAATAGAATGACAAAATCAAATTTTACAGTAGTTTATTTACTTATAATTTATTTTTCACAAATATAACCTCCATCGTTTCCTGAACTGTAGCAGGCAACATCATAAATATTATATTTATCTCGAGCGTGGAAAAACATACAGTCTTGAGGACTGTTGTTATTGCCATTAGGTTGGTTTGGTCCAAATATATAATACGTCATCGGTACCATCTTCCCGTTCTTGATCCATCTCCAATCCCCGTTGGGTAGGTGTCGGTTGATGTTGCGTCCTCCAACATAATAAGACAGCCCTAAACAGTAGAATCATATTTTAATAGGAATCTAGGCACTAAGTACATAATGATTTAAAATACGTACACACGGTAATGCAAATAGCACTAAAAGAGCTAATTCCCGACATTGGGGGTCAAGAGTCCTTGTGACAACAGTTTATAAAATATTTCAATAGCTTGCATATTGACTTTAAATCAACAGTGTCAAGTGTAAGCCCTTTTATTTACACAAGGGTTCGCCAATCTAGTGATGAGAGATAACAAAGCCCTGATTTTAGTAAAAGTATTTGGTCTGGTAACTATAATAAATATGATATAATATAGAATGGATATGGTGAGCTGCAAAGTTAGAAGGGGTGTCCGTGTGCCAACAGTGATGAAAATCATCTTTTTAAAGCCGTTGACACCGGATAATCCAGTTGCGACCAATTCTCTTTCTTTCTTTCCCTACCCACCTAATGTTCATCTTGTACTGTGTTACAACCTTAGATTGTCTACGAGGAGGCTTAACTAGGCAACCGAAAGCTAGATTTTAATCTAGCCTAGGTGGTCTAATGGTCTAGGGCGCTGGACACAGTGCAGGCGAAGTTGCCATAGATGACAGAGTATGGGTTCGATTCCAGCTCAACCCCTTGCTGGATTTTCCGGTGTAAACGGCTTTAAAAAGATGATTTTCATCACTGTTGGCACACGGACACCCTTCTAACTTTGCAGCTCACCATATCCATTCTATATTATATCAATTACTTTACAGATCTGTACGCAACACCATTTATCATATAGATACTTATATTACTATACCAGTTGCTACCAATTTTCTTTCTTTCTCTCCCTCCCCACCTAATGTTCATCGTGTACTGTGTTAAAACCTTAGATTGTCTACGAGGAGACTTAACTAGGCAACCGAAAGCTAGATTTTAATCTAGCCTAGGTGGTCTAGTGGTCTAGGGCGCTGGACACAGTGCAGGCGAAGTTGCCATAGATGACAGAGTATGGGTTCGATTCCAGCTCAACCCCTTGCTGGATTTTCCGGTGTCAACGGCTTTAAAAAGATGATTTTCATCACTGTTGTCCCACGGACACCCCTTCTAACTTTGCAGCTCATCATATCCATTCTATATTATATCAATTACTTTACAGAACTGTACGAAACACCATTTATCATATATATACTTATATTACTATACCAGTTGCGACCAATTCTCTTTCTTTCTCTCCCTCCCCACCTAATGTTCATCGTGTACTGTGTTACAACCTTAGATTGTCTACGAGGAGACTTAACTAGGCAACCTAAAGCTAGATTTTAATCTAGCCTAGGTGGTCTAGTGGTCTAGGGCGCTGGACACAGTGCAGGCGAAGTTGCCATAGATGACAGAGTATGGGTTCGGTGAGTTCCGATGTCAACGGCTTTAAAAAGATGATTTTCAACACTGTTGGCACACGGACACCCCTTCTAACTTTGCAGCTCACCATATCCATTCTATTTTATATCAATTACTTTACAGAGCTGTACGCAACACCATTTATCATATATATACTTATATTACTAGACCAGTTGCGACCAATTCTCTTTCTTTCTCTCCCTACCCACCTAATGTTCATCGTGTACTGTGTTACAACCTTAGATTGTCTACGAGGAGACTTAACTAGGCAACCGAAAGCTAGATTTTAATCTAGCCTAGGTGGTCTAGTGGTCTAGGGCGCTGGACACAGTGCAGGCGAAGTTGCCATAGATGACAGAGTATGGGTTCGATTCCAGCTCAACCCCTTGCTGGATTTTCCGGTGTCAACGGCTTTAAAAAGATGATTTTCATCACTGTTGTCCCACGGACACCCCTTCTAACTTTGCAGCTCATCATATCCATTCTATATTATATCAATTACTTTACAGAACTGTACGAAACACCATTTATCATATATATACTTATATTACTATACCAGTTGCGACCAATTCTCTTTCTTTCTCTCCCTCCCCACCTAATGTTCATCGTGTACTGTGTTACAACCTTAGATTGTCTACGAGGAGACTTAACTAGGCAACCTAAAGCTAGATTTTAATCTAGCCTAGGTGGTCTAGTGGTCTAGGGCGCTGGACACAGTGCAGGCGAAGTTGCCATAGATGACAGAGTATGGGTTCGGTGAGTTCCGATGTCAACGGCTTTAAAAAGATGATTTTCAACACTGTTGGCACACGGACACCCCTTCTAACTTTGCAGCTCACCATATCCATTCTATTTTATATCAATTACTTTACAGAGCTGTACGCAACACCATTTATCATATATATACTTATATTACTAGACCAGTTGCGACCAATTCTCTTTCTTTCTCTCCCTACCCACCTAATGTTCATCGTGTTACAACCTTAGATTTTCTACGAGGAGGCTTATCTAGGCAACCGAAAGCTAGATTTTAATCTAGCCTAGGTGGTCTAGTGGTCTAGGGCGCTGGACACAGTGCAGGCGAAGTTGCCATAGATGACAGATAGACGATATTGAGATGTGGAATAAGTGTACGCGACACAACAAACATAAACAAACAGCAATTCAAAAAATCACAACGGAAAACAGCAAGCAGTCTTCAACATGACCATAGGTCACTGCTTACCGTCTTGCATTGGCCCAAGACTTATAATACAATACAAAAGTATCAAAACCAATCCCTAAATCATCAACGAAAGACCCAATTTGAAATTTAGAAACAAAAAGAAATTGATATAAACCTCTGATTTGAGGGGTCCGTTTTATTGGCAAAGGAGACCTTGGAGTCACACATAAACTAAAATGCAATACAGCGTTACTAAAGTTTGTTAATATTAGAATAGCTACGGCTAATTTTATGGCAACAATACACATAAAACGGACCGTCAAATCAGAGGTTTGTATCAATTTCTTTTTGTTTCTAATCGCTATTTGACTACTTACCAAAAATACAGAGAGAAAACATGTTTTTTTTATTCTAGATGGTAGGACCTTGACTTTGAACACCAAATGCGAACCCAAATGCCGTGGCGAGTCCTTGAAGTCATGTACAAATCATGTCATAGAGGGTATTAACATAGCAAACCCCAAAACTAAAAGAAACATTACTAAAAATGGTTCTTTGTATTCGCATACCTGTATTTTTTCGGATTAAAGCAGATGTCAATGTCATTGCTTCCTCGAAGGTTTCAAGGTTAGCCAAATAACCCCCAAGCTTTAAGCATCTAACCTGAAAAGAGTGTTATATTTAAAAGAGACAAAATGCTTCTGACAACATAAAAAGCTAACATTTAATAATTAAAAAAACATTTCCAATATATTTCAAGTTATTATTTAATGATTAAAAGGCTGTTAAAACAATTGTACATGGCTATAATAATTTTGAAAGAAACAATAAATAGTGTTTGCGCACTATTTCGAATGAGTCCCTGCAGTTAGAGATAAACACATTATAGAGGACTAACACCAATGATTTTGACTTAAGCTCCTAGTCGTCTTTTTTCTGTAAAATAAATTTAGCTTAATATTACCGATTAGGCGTTCTATAAGGATTGGTTCCTACGTTTTTGAAACACTACATTGCGAAAGGTCAAGAGGGACTAGTTTACAGTGAGAGAGGAGTGACATCTTCACGGGACAGGAGTGACCTGTTCAAAGGAAGCGATAAGTGACTTTTTCACAGAACGACAAGATTGACTAGTTCACAGAAGGACAGGAGTGACAAGTTTACAGAAGAATAGGAGTGACTTGTTCTCCGAAGAAAAGGAGTGACTTGTTCTCAGAAGAATATGAGTGACTTGTTCCCAGAAGGACATGAGTTACTACTTCACAGACGGACAGAAGTGACTATTTCACAGAAAGACAAAAGTAACTATATCGCAGAAGAACAGAAGTGACTAATTGAAAAAAAGTCAGGAATGAGTAGTTCACAGAAGAACTGAAGTGACTACATCACATAAGAAAAGGGATGACTAGTTAACAGAAGGACAGGAGTGACTATTTCACAGAAGGATGGGAATGACTAGTTCACTGCAGGGTAGGGGTGACTAATTCACAGAAGGAGAGCAGTTAATTCTTTACAAAAGGACATGAGTGACTAGCTCAAAGTAGGACAGGAGTGACTACTTCACAGAAGGGGTGACTAGTTCAAAGAAGGAGAAGAGTTAATTCTTCACAAAAGGACAGTAGTGACTAGTACAACGTAGGACAGAAGTGACCACTTTACAGATAGACATGAGTGACTACCTTACGGAAGAGCAGGGAAGGACAGGTTCATGGAAAGACGGGATTGACTACCTTACATAAGAACAGGAATGACTATTTCATGGAAAGACAGGAATGACCACCTTACAGAACAGGACAGGAGTGACTAGTTCAAAGTAAAGCAGGATTAACCACTTCACAGAAGGACAGTAGTGACTATTTCACAGATGGACAGGAGTGACTTGTTCAAAGTAGGACGGGAGTGACCACTTCACATACGGACATGAGTGACTACCTCATAGAAGAACAGGGAATGACTTGTTCATGAAAAGACGGGATTGACTACGTCATAGAAGAACAGGGAATGACTTGTTCATGAAAAGACGGGATTGACTACTTCACAGAAGAACAGGAATGACTATTTCATGGAAAGACAGGAGTGACCACCTCACAGAACAGGAATGACTAGTTCATTAAAAGATAAGAGTGGTTAAATTATTTATCAACCTACAAATGCTTCGTTTCCACTGACTCGGTTATTGATGATGTAATAACACCCCTGACCAATCCTGTAGTATGGCGCCTTACATTTCTCTGAAAAAGATGATATCATAAGATATTATTGGCTATCGTTACAACTGAACGGTGTATGATTTAAACAAAGAAGTAAACAGTAGGAGAAAATGTTAGACAATCTTCAGTTAATGATAAGGCTGCTGTCTACAATTTTGTTCTTTATGTTTTAATGTGTTAAAATCGTTCACTAGTAACATTTTTTTAACTGTCTTCATATTAATTGTGTTAACGATAGCTTGAAATACCCCTTGATAACATGCAATAAGTAATATAAATAACAAAAAAGTTCCAGACAATAAATTTTGCTACGCCTGACGCACGTTTCGTCTATTCAAGATTCATCAGAGGCGCTCTATCAAAAGTTGAAAACGCCAAACACTATATGACTATGAAGAGCATAGTAACCTTAAGTAACAGCGTCGCTATAAGTTAGTACAATAGCTAGTGCAGGTGTGAATTCTCAAACTTTTCGTCTGCTTTTTGCAGAAAAGTAAACAATTAGAAAGAATGTATCACGAAAAAAACGGAGTAAAAAAAGATGTTTGAGCTACTGTATATGCTACATGTAATATGATTTAGGCCCTGCCTTTTTAGCGAGCATCGAAAATCTATATACGTTTTAAAAATAAATCCATGTGCTCGACCGGCTAAATTTAACGTAAAGAGGGAACTTTAAAAAAGAATTGAATAGTAGCAAATCTGACCTCATCCAACCCAAATCATATGCACTTGAGAAAGCTGTTGTTGAAATATCTGAGATCAATAACTACTTATTAAAAATTCAATTATTTATGCAAATAATAAATCCTGTAACATTCTGGGAGGACATTAAGCGGGGACGATATTATCCGTTTTATGGATAACGTGACGTCATTTCCTTGTCAGAGTATTTCGCGCTTCTTCAGCAGACCAAAACAACATTCAGATTCTGTCAGGTTTTGTGACATTTTCTGAGTATCAGTGTTTTATTTGAAGCATTGGTAACAGAAGGTACATTAAGAAACCTGGCGGAATAAAAACGGTAAAGTTAAAATATCATGCAGGATTGAGGAAAGTGAGTGAAACCCCACAGGATAGGACTCTTCTTTCATTTTCAGGTAAGTACCTTTGATTTATTATGAGTAGGTTTTATTCAGTAAATTTATGTATTTCTTTATCTTATTTTATCTTACTTAGAATTTAACAAAGCTTGGTCAGTATCATGCATTTGGTATGACTAGTCAATGGGACGATGTTGCCAAAAGCTAGCTCGGTAATTTCCGGAAATTCGTTTTTCAGCGGAAAAGACCGAATGGTTTAAATAAAAATCTGTGTGTAAAAATAAACAAGTGGATGAATGAGGGTTTTATCACTTTTTTTTTAATTTCAATTTTTATATTTTTGCATAACAGATTATGATGTATTTTTTATAAGCCTAGAGGGTTGATTGTTTTACTTGCTCCGTGCCTATTATCTTTTTCACTCCGTAAAAGTAAACCTGTTCCGGTTTTATCGTCAGTATATTTCTGGCACATCTCAAAACATACACAATGCCGTAGGGCTCGCATCTGCCATGCTCGCTATTAGTTACAACTCATATGAATTAGAGCGCGCTTATAGATACATGCTGCTTTAAAAAAAACATGATATAAGTAGTTCAATCGGCTTCCTAGTGTTGATAGCATTGAAAATATTGGGAGTTGATAGTTTTAGCAGAATGTGGATTGACTTTAAATATGTAATCCCGATAATAAACAAGCAAGCACATGTGCGTTAGGTCGTCATAAAAAACTTCAAATGCATTGGAAGACATTATGATGGGTTTACTAGCTTTGTAAAAAGTTTAATATAGCTTAAATGAGTCGAACATTCATCAAGGGGTAAAGAGGGAAGAGGACATGCCTCTCCCCTTTCGATTGTGGTTATTGAATATATAGGATAAAATATATGCAAGAAAGTGTGAGGGTTTGGACCCCTCTTTGGTAACTCAATTCCCCTACTGTTAAGCAAAATGGGTGGATCGTTGCGATAATAAATGGCTGTTCCATTATTCCATAAGCAATATAGATTTCTTTATCATATACTTATAGTTAATAAAGGAATTTTTGACTTGGCGATAAATATGTTGTACATAAAGAAATTATGTTAGAGAATTTTTGTTTCTTTGTTGATAAAGCTGCATGTGACGCCTCTTCCGAGGCTGTTAAAGCTTTATCTAGCCCGCTTTCGGTAATTTATCACACCCCTTTTTGTCACTTTCGGACGTAATTCCAGAAATTCCGGAATGACGCTGTTTTAATGACGTCATATATGTTTTTCGTTTTGTCATTATCAAAAATGGATTATGCAACAAGTTGAGCCTTCCTCGATTGAAAAAAAAATCTTTTTAAACTCGGTTTTCAAAAAAGATAGTATATGTTTTTTTTTTCCTAGTCAAATGCTGCAGTATATGATAAATACATCATTACATGTCTTTTTTATATCTTACCCTTAATCAGCCCTCGGTCGTTTATCATCCCTTGAGCCAATCGGCTCTTGTGCCGATAAAATTACCTAGCGCTGATAAAGGGTAACATATAAAATAAGACATGTAATAATCTATACTTACATAAGGCATTTCCCCTTAACTTTGACTGAATGTCAACAGAAGAACTTTTTTATTCTAAAGGGCCTATCCGCCACCAGATTTTCTGATCCGGTGGTTATAGTTTCAGAATTATTATATACTAGTACTAGTACTCTCTTTGACCATGTTTTGGCGGATCCAAAATCGAAACACAACTATTGTGCAGAATATCCCAGGATATATCATACATACGGTGTATCATATTTCATTAAATTTGTGTATTAGTTTCAAAAGGGATATTTGGAGAAAAGTTAACAGATGACAGGCGACGACGAAGACCAAGTGTGGGAAAAACAACGAAGATCACATTGCTCCTGACTTGGCTGTCGTTTCAATAGAAATCAAAGGGACTTGCTCCTTCTTGTACCAAAACTATGTTTAGAGTATATCTGATATACGAAAAAGCTATTTTTTTTCTTGAATGCTACATTGACTTTGTCAAAATATTGATAGAGGAGGAAAGTCAATGTGATATATGTTTGGTAAATTTGAGTTAGTTCCTATTACTTGAATACAATAACATCATGTAAAAGCTTAAATGCTAAACAACACATGCTCTTTGACTTAAAAATGAAACGATTGTAAATAGGATCTTACCGTTAGTACGGTAACAACATACAAGCCCTAAAATTATGATATGGAATAGAAGGTAAACCAGCATCCTTAAAGCCAACTAATCTAGAGTCCGCAATATTGTTTGAATGTGCGGTAGAAAATATTTTCATTTTTTTTTTTTTTTTTTTTTTTTTTTTTTTTTTTTTTCCCATTAATACTAATTTATTGTATTACATCCTGTTACAATATCCTCAAGATGCCCAGGGAAAGCATATCTTGAGGTTCCCCGTAATTACATTATTCTTCATCCCCGAGGACACAAAAGTTAAGATGAAGAGTATTTGTTGAATATAAAATTATAAAAAACATAAATATTGACCCTGGTTTAAATGACACAAAATAAAATACACAAACACATTTGAATAGTTGAATGAAATGCCAGACAATTTAAATTGACGAGCATGTTATCTGTGAATACATGTGATACATGTTATAATTTCGATTCTGGATTTAATTTTGGATTTAAACGAAGAAACAGACGTGTTTGTAAGTTACATGTTATTTATAGCCTCTAAAATCTTATTTTTATTAATTGTGTTTTTCCTGGATGGTTTAACAAAATTGCATAAAGAGGATTTAAATAGATACAGCCATACATTGAACAAATTATCACTTTGGTGTCGGAAGTTGCCAAATTTTATTTTGTTTCTTAATTTCCAAATGTTCCATTTTGAAAAAAAGATAAAAGTATTTATTGTATAAATCTCGTCAAACTTTTCAACGAATCCTAGTAACATCGATTGTTCTGTAATAACAATAGGTATAGAAAATACTAATACAGGGTCGTTAAGTACAATATTAAGATAGTTTACAATAGACTTTGCAAAACTACAATGAAAAAACAAATGTTCTAGACTTTCAACATTATTTTCTGCATTTAAAAGACAGAAGTGACATTTACCATTTGATTTTTTCATTAATTCTAATCTTTTCTCGGTGTACAATATATTGTAAATGGACTTCCATTGAAAATCTTTGATTTTGTAATCAATAGATAAAATATACGTTCCCAGTTGATTTGAATAGTATTAGTAAAATAAGTGTTCCAATAATTAATGCATCTTGGTATACAATTTTCTTTAGTATTTAAAATTTCTTTAATGTCTTTAAGTTTTAGTTTATTACAATTCAGAGGTTTGCCATTTTTTAAAATTTGAAGATCATTCAAGATACTGAAACTGGACCTAAACGTTGAATTAAGATTTTGTTTAACAATAAAGTCCGTTATGGCCTTATTGATTCTAGAGTATTCCGCGAAACAGTTTCTTTTATCTGATAATCGCAAGAAAATATAATTGAAGGACTGGAGTTTATCGTTGTTTGTATCCCAAATATCATTTAATGTAGCTAAATGGCTTTTACTATAAGAGGGTAAAAATAAGGAGCTTCCTTGAAAAGTTATGTCTCTATTTCCCATAATGCGGTTGCGTAAAATTTCGTCTTTTGAAGACGATTTCTGTAAGTTGTATATTATGTTCGCCCATGACTGAATAGAGTGTTTATAGAATAAGGGTAGAAAGTTCAAATTTATCCCTTTTAGATTTGAACATTTGCATAGGAAAAAGTTATCATTGAACTTTGCATCAAAAGATCTCAAGTAAGATTTTCCAATTGCATTCCAGCTATCTAAAGGTTCGTGAATTAATCTGTAAATAGTTTTGACTTGAAAACTTTCTATAATGGTTTCGAAATTACTCATCCCAATCCCCCCATTTAATTCACTTAAACAGCAAGTTTTCCTGTCTACTTGACTAACTCCGCCATCCCATATAAAGTCCCATATTAGTCGATTTATATCTTTTATTATTTTATCTGGAACGCAACGAATTTGAATTTCATATGCACATAAAGATAGTATGAGTGATTTGACAATAAGAGTCTTCCCTTTGAATGAGAGTTTGCGACTTTTCCAAACATGGATACAGTTTTTTATTTTTTCAATAATGTTAAGCCAGATTTTAGAATCGTCTATATTGTATCCATGATGAATTCCCAAGGTTTTTACATTGTCTTTTACCCAACTTATTTTATCAAACTTAAGGCGTTTTCTTCTTGTAGCGCCAATACAAAGACCTTTCGTTTTGTTAAAATTGATTTTAGAGCCTGACGCTTTTTCATACAGTCCGATTTCCACCGAAAAGAGAACAAAAGAATTTAACTCTTCTATCAAACGAGGTAGAAAAGTGCTATTGGGTTGTTTACGCTGTTGTCAAGACCTTTAAAAAGTTATTAAACGACACTTTTTGACAAAATTGTTCTTAAATACGAATTAAACATTTATTTCTTAACTTACATACAAAATATTACGACCGAAAATGTTTTACGTTTACAAATATTTTAACTTTTGTGTCAAATGGGGGGTGTTGTTATTTACTGTTACACTTTTTTGCCCGTGACAGGAAAAATCTACAAAAAATTCCAGTTACACAGTAAATATTTTCCTATAAATTGATGCTACAGTCAAGGTGGCACCTCAAACATTTACAGAGATACGTAATTCTAAAGTTGGTTCTTTTTTAGTGCCTGTGTTATAACTATTTACCCAACGAACACACCCGTCCTTGACATTGCGATAAATAACAAAAGAAAAATGCTATCTATTCACTAAAATATTTTTATAAAAAATAGTTTCATTTAATTTGTATGAAAATTAAAAAAATAAAACAAATTTTCATTTAAAGAATCAAAAGGATATTTAATTTATTTTGAGTTGCGAGGATTTGACCTACTTAAATACACAGACATTGAATAACGACCAAGCTTGTGTTTTGCTGATCTTTGATCGCTTTATTTAAATTAATAGAGAACCGGTTTTATATAAGATTGATAAACGTACCCGTTAAGAAAACAAAAACAATGTGTATCGCTTGAGTAGCAACACAAACTGTTTATATAAAATATAAATGAATTGGATTCAAATAATTATAGGTTTTGTTCTTTATTTCAAAATGTATTGTTATGCATCTTGTATAGTAATATTATAAATAAGTTAATTCGTTTTAATGTATAGAAACTGTACAAATTTGACGGCTTTTGTATATTCCACGCCTCCCCCTTTTCAAAGTCATTTCAAAACTTCCATGCAATTGACAAGTTTCCTTTTCAAGATTAACAGTGGTCGTTTGTATTAGCCTAAACATCTTCATAATATCATGGAAAACAGTCGCACAAATTTAAATCTGAACAATATATTTTATCAAGGCAATGTCGGATACAGAGGGGGGGTGATCGGAGATTTGAATCTCCTTTCCATTGAATAAGTTTGTTACTTTCGTGCAAGTTTTTGCGAAATTGACCATAAACCCTCCCCCTTTCCTCAGAAGACTATAAGCGGTACCCCCCCTTCTGCTGTGAATCAATTCTGGATCTGCCCCTTACGGTCTGCAACAAAAGTTTTCCTATCCAAATGTTAAAATTAAAAGATAAACGATACATGAATTAGAATTTAGATGCAGGTAGTAAGTCTGCATTTCAAAATTATGTAAATTATATATCTGTTATTTCTTTTGCGCAATGTTACATCTCTATAAAAACCTATCAAACACACCACTTGTACTTGGTCAAATATAACATTAATTCCCCTGAAATTACTTGACTACGGGCTATTCAAAAGTGTTACACTTTTTTGCCCGTGTGCATAGAATTTTTCCAATTAGCTGATTCTATGTCTTTTTGTATTTGCAATTACTAAAGCGAATGTGTAGGTGGCACCCATGGAAATAAATACACAGGAATTTTTTAACAAAAACAGAGTATCAGTTCCGCTTGGCCTTAACGACGTGTTTGTGTTAAAATAATGAATCTCTATCATTAAGTATGGTGATTTAGATTGTATTCATAGAAGCAGAAATATGTCTAGACCTTACCTTTTAAATTACAAGTCGCTTAATCCAACACCTGATTTTTAATCGCATATTGTATAAGAGTGCATCTCACCTTAGCGTCATGTATTTTTAAGGTACTATTTTTAACCTTTTTACAGGAGAGCGAAAAAATAGGGCAGATAATTTTTTAACGGTGGAAAACGGACTGCATACATGTTGAGTATATCAAACGATTTTTTAACAGATTCGATATCTTTGTTAAAAAGTTGCGTGTCATCTGCAAACATGCTTAATTTGGTTTCCAAAAAATCTCCAGGGTTGTTTCCCGGAAGACAAATTCCTTTTATATCAATATGTTGTCTTATTGCACAAGCCATCGGTTCAGCTTGCAAAATGTACAAAAAAGGTGCTATGGGGCAGCCCTGGCGGGCTGATCTAGAAATATTAAAATATTTTGATAAAAAACCATTTGTTTTTATACAGGTTATAGCATTTTTAAGAAGCATTTGAATCCATGACCTAAAGTTATTACCAAAGTTGAAGTTATGCATTACTAAGTCCACCCATCCCCATTCTACGCGATCGAAAGCTTTTTGTTGATCAAGAAATATGATGATTCCTTCATCATCTTCCCGATCAACATATTCTATAATGTCTTGTATCATTCTATTAGCATCCGATATGTATCTACCTTTTACAAACCCTCTTTGGTCAGAATGAATTATTTTCGGGAGAACTGGTTTTAACCTTTCTGCCAATATTTTTGCAATAATTTTATAATCATTGTTAAGCATGGTCAGTGGTCTCCAATTACTTATATTTTCGCGTTCTCCGCTCTTATGAAGAAGAGTTAGGACACCTCTATACTGAGATTTTGATAAAGACTTTTCTGTAAATATTTCTTGAATAAGTTCGTAAAAATCATCTTTAATTGTGTCCCAATAAATTTTATAAAATTCAGAGATAATTCCGTCTTCTCCAGGGGATTTGTTTGGTTTTAATATCTTTAAAACATTTTCTATTTCCCCTATTTGAATTTGTTTTTCTAAATCAGCTTTATCATCATCACCAAGTTTTACCGTAATTTTATCACACAAATTTTGTGCTGAATCACGATCCCACCCTTCTGATTGAAATAAATTTGAATAAAACTTAATTTGCTCGATCTTTAAAAATTGAGTCGATATCATACCGGTATGTGCCGTCATTTGTTTTAATCCTATTCCACAATTTGTCTTGTCCGCGTTTTTTTTCAAGTTCAAAAAAATATCTTGTTGATTTTTCGCCCTCCTCCGACCATTTAACACGGGAACGCACCATGGCAGCTTCCGCTTGGTTGGTATAATATGAATTAATTTGAGTTTCTAACGTTAAAATCTCTTCTTCATGCATTATTGGGTTTATTTTAAGTTTTTCTAATTTATCTTCAATTTCTTTAATATCCATTTTCTTTTTCTTTTTATTCAGAATAGTGCTTATCTCTATTGTTAGTTTTTTAATTTGAATTTTTACATAGTCCCACCACTCACGTATAGATGAGAAATTATTTTTCAAGTTTTCTAATCACCCCAACAAGCTTGGAGGGTATTTGAAAACATTTCATTTGTGATAGTATTAAGGTTCATGACCTGTCCCTGGACCACGTTTGATGTCTTCGTATTTTAATTTCATTGATACCGCATCGTGATCACTAAATGGAAAATGAAATATTTTAGCATCAAAGGTCCGTGTATATTGACGTCCATTCAATTTTCGTTTTGACAATTAAAAATGAAAATCAAAAAACAAAAGAATTTTTGTTCTTCGTTTTGTAAAATCAAATGAAAAATTGAAAAATAAAATGATTTTTACTTTTCGTTTTGTAAAATCAAAAAACAAAAAATAAACAAGAGGCTCCCAGGAGCCTGAATCGCTCACCTGGTCTTGATGTTGACCCTATACTTTTGTAGAGCTAAATGAGCTGAACATTTAAGCAAGCAACAGCTTTTCTCTACCTGCAATTGTTTTCATTCTATAGGCCAAAAACACCATTTTTCACCTATAAGGGGCCATAACCCTTTTAAGGAGTCATCTGACAACTTCGACCCTATGGAGACTTGTAGAGCTAAATGAGCTGAACATTTAAGCAAGCAACAGCTAATCTCTATCTGCAATAGTTTTCATTCTGTAGGCCAAAAACATGAAAAATCGCTTTTTTCAGAGGCTGTAACCCCTATAAGGGGTCACCTGACAACTTCGACCCTAGGGAGAATTTTGTAGAGGTAAATAAGCTGAACATTTAAGCAAGCAACAGATAATCTCTAACTGCAATAGCTTTCATTCTGTAGGCCAAAAACTTGAAAAATCGCTATTTTTCAGGGGCTGTAACCCCTATAAAGGGTCAACTGACAACTTCGACCCTGTGGAGAATTTTGTAGAGCTAAATGAGCTGAACATTTATGCAAGCAACAGCTAATCTCTATGTGCAACAGTTTTCATTCTGTAGGCCAAAAACATGAAAAATCTTTATTTTTCAGGGGCCGTAACCCCTATAAGGGGTCATCTGACAACTTCGACCCTATGGAGAATTTTTTAGAGCTAAATGAGCTGAACATTTAAGCAAGCAACAGCTAATCTCTATCTGCTATAGTTTTCATTTTGTAGGACAAAAACATGAAAAATCGCTATTTTTCAGGGGCCGTAACCCCTATAAGAGGTCATCTGACAACTTCGACCCTATGGAAAATTTTGTAGAGCTAAATGAGCTGAACATTTAAGCAAGCAACAGCTTATCTCTATCTGCAATAGTTTTCATTCTGTAGGCCAAAAACATGAAAAATGGCTATTTTTCACCTTTAAGGGGCCGTAACCCCTATAAGGGGTCATCTGACAACTTCGACCCTATTGAGACTTTTGTAGAGTTAAATGAGCTGAACATTTAAGCAAGCAACAGCTAATCTCTATCTGCAATAGTTTTCATTCTGTAGGCCAAAAACATGAAAAAATGCTATTTTTCACCTTCAAGGGGCCGTAACCCCTATAAGGGGTCATCTGACAACTTTGACCAAATGGAGACTTTTGTAGAGCTTTTGATGCTGAATCAGTAGCGTGGCCTCAGATTTCCTCTATCTCTTATACTTTTTGATTTATAAGCCAAAAACAGTAGTCTGACCCCCCTAGTCTATTTTTAGTAACTGCGGCCATGTTTTTTAACAGATCAAAAATCAAAACACAAGTTTGGTGCAGGACACCCTAAGGATCATTCATACCAAGTTTCATTAAATTCTGTTTGGTAGTTTCAGAGGAGAAGATTTTTGAAAAATTGTTAACAGACGACGACGACGACAGACGACAGACGACGACGACGACGACGACGACGACGGACGCCAAGTGATGGTAATAGCTCACATGGACCTTCGGTCCAGGTGAGCTAAAAAAGGAAATGTGTTCATTTTTCGTTTTCGATATTAAAATCAAAAATTGAAAAACGAAAATGTATTCGTTTTTGTTTTGCAAAATCAAAAACGAAAATTGAAAAACAAAAGTATTTTCGTTTTTTGTTTTGAAAAGTTAAAATGAAAATTGAAAAACAAAAAAAGAAAATGTATTCGTTTTTTGTTTTGCAAAATCAAAAACGGAAATTGAAAAACAAAAGTATTTTCGTTTTTTGTTTTGAAAAATTAAAATGAAAATTGAAAAACAAAAAAAAAAGAAAATGTATTCGTTTTTTATTTTCCAAAATCAAAAACAGAAATTGAAAAACAAAATTATTCTCGTTTTCCGTTTTGTTAATCAAAATCAAAAATTAAAAAACGGCAATGTCTTCTTTTTTTTCGTTTTAAATATTAAAAAACAAAAATGAAATACGAACATATATACGTTTTTTTTTTCTTTTGCAAAATCAAAAACGAAAATGGAAAAACAATAATATATTCGTTTTCCGTTTTGTAAAATTAAAAGCAAAAATTGAAAAAACGGAAATGTGTTCTATTTTCGTTTTGAATATTAAAAAACAAAATTGGAAAAAACAAAAACAAAAGGATTTGCTTTTTACGTTTTTCGTTTTGTACCAACAACTAAATATGAAAAACGAAAATGATTTCCATTTTTAGCTCACCTGACCCGAAGGGTAGGGTGAGCTATTGCCATCACTTGTCGTCCGTCGTCGTAGTCGTTAACTTTACTTTGAAAATATTCTCCTCTGAAACTACTAAAAGGATTGCTCTGAAACTTTGCACACTTCATTTATGGGATGTCCTCTACCACGATTGCACAAATGGTGACTGCCGACCAAAAAACATGGCCGTCGTTGCTAAAAATAGAACAGGGGGAGGGGTCAGACCCTAGTTTTTGGCTTATAAATAAAAAAATATAATTCAAAGAGAAAATCTGAAGCAACCTTCTTCTTCAGCAAGTTCTACACAAGTCTTCAGGAGTCGAAGTTGTCAGATGACCCCTTATAGGAGTAATGGCCCTTTGAAGGTGAAAAGTGGTGTTTTTTTCATGTTTTTGGCCTATAGAATGAAAACTATTGCAATGGAGAAAAGCTGTAGCTTGCTTAAACCTTTAGCCCAATGAGCTGTACAAAAGTCACCATTAGGTCTATTTTGACAGATAACCCTTACAAGGGTTATGGCCCTTTAAAGGTAAAAAATGGCGGTTTTTCATGGTTTTGGCCTATGGAATGAAAACTATTGCAGATGGAGAAAAGCTGTAGCTTGCTTAAGCGCAATGAGCTCTACAAAAGTCTCTATTGGGTCGAAATTTTCAAGTGGTGTTTTTTCATGTGTTTGGCCTATAGAATGAAAACTATTGCAGATGGAGAAAAGCTGTTGCTTGCTTTAACCAGAGGTCATTGAGCTCTTGAAAAGCCTTTAAAGGTTGAAGTTATAAAATGCTCGTTTACAGTTTTTTTACCTGAAAATATGCAAATAATTATTTTCATTCTATCTGCCATTGAAGTCTGGTGGGCGATTCAGGCTCCTGGCAGCCTCTTGTTATTATCAAAGATAACTCTTTGTTTCTTTCTTCTTAAAAGAGTAATTATCTTTTAAATGTAGTTTAAAAGTCACACGTGTTTGCAAAAAAAAAAAACTTAGGTACACAATAAAGTTAATTTAATTAGATTTACAAACAAATACTCTGGTGCATAAATGTGATTCTCCCGCCGGGAGACAAAATCTCCCGACATTTTGTCCCATCTGCCGTTCTCCTGACATTTAAATATTTTTGTGTTATCTCTTGTCTTTTCAAGACATGACAAAATTTTTAGAACGGGTGCGTGTCCTCCCGTTTGACAATAAAATTTGGTTAGAAAATATCTGAAACAAGAGGTCCCAGAAGAATTTTTAAATGGCGCGCCCTGCCGTTTGAAAATTTCTGGATCTGAAATTTGTTTTGTAAAAAAAAAAAATAATAGCGCCTGGATTCAAAAGAGGATCTGCCGAGCATATACAAAATTATAAGGTTATCAAACTCTAAAACCTATATGTTATTTATTTATGACACATTTCAACTCGTTACATCTAAAAATTAAAAACCATCAAATTCAAAGAAAGATAATAGTTAGGTTTTGCTTTTCCTAAAATGTTCTTTTAGCTGGTAAATGGTTGATTTGTTAGTATTTGATATGCTGCATTTGTCAGATGACGCCTTAAACGATAAGAAACAGCGAGTTTTTATTTTCAAGGTCTATTAGAATGAAAAGGAAACAATCATAGAAACAGGTTTTGCCAGATCAAGCATTAAAAAAAAGAAAAAACTCCCGTGTAATTGGCAAATGCTATACGGGTGTGCTATAGCAAGCAGGAGCAATTCAGTTTACCCTCGTTACGACTTGAGTTCGTGTTGATGATTGCTTTGTAGTTATTTTGAAGTTTCTTCTTGTTGCCTTTATTCGTGTGTTCTGATTTTGTCTTTGTCCTTTCGGACTTTTGACATTCGAATGCACTATTAGTACCGCTTAGTCCTACAAATCGGAATAGACACTTAAGGAAAACGTGTATATATATATATATATTATTTAGATCTACCCCTTTACAGCGGGGGCGCCTACTTCCAGGGTATAAAAGTGGCGCGTCTATAAATATTCTATACAAGTTGAAATATACACTATAAACATAAAATGCATTCTTTCAGCCTATAAAACAACAACAACAACAATATTGAAATTTTAAAATATGATATTGACAAAGATAAAATGTCTTTCAATTAAAAGTCTATTCAGTTTTCCTGTAAAAGCTTGGACCTTAAATTAAAACATTCACTTAGAAACATTCTACCTAAACAATCATAAAATTGTCCTACATCATTGCTAAAAACATATCCAATATCACCAATTAAAAATTGTAACTTTGTATTAGGCAACAGTTCTGTGAAATAGACAGTTGAGTTTTCTCCAGTATGATATGGGAAGTCAATATTGGATTCTAAAAGTTCTGAGTATTCATTACGAATATAGTCATAGATTGGACAATCAAATAAAACATGTGAGAGGTCCTCGCTTACGTTTTCAGTACATAAATCGCAAGTTTTATGCTGTGACATATTCATCCTATGGAGATATTCATTTATAGGCAGCGTTTTCGTTCGCGCAAGAAGTTTAAGGCGAGATTCGCGGAAATTCCCTTCATTTAAATACGCTTGTCTTCCGTTTATAATATGGAACTGTCTATATCTAGACTACTCTTAGATTGTACTTCTTCAAAGAGTTTTTCCCTGGTATAAGATCCAATGAGACCAGTAAGGTGCCTCTTATTTAGGCTTTCAATAGGGACATTGGTGTTATTTACATTGGAAATAGTTTGCAAGATCTTACTTTCATATCCCCAAAAAGATTCATTCGATTCATTCATTTCATTAAATACCATTTTACATAATCGGTGTTCTGGAAGTTTTAGAAGGCGCTTAAAGTAGGTGACCCTTTGTCGATCTATAAAAGCTGTTATAGGTTCCCATCCCAACTCAAGTAAGATAGCTACCTTGGGTACATTTAGTTTGGTTCGTATGATAACTTTAGCAGCTTTATACTGTAGTCGTTCTAATATATCTTTACTCGAGTTAGACAAAGGCATCCAAACTGCAGATGCATGCGTAAGCGAGGGCATCACGACAGAATTCCATAAGGCATCGCCAAAATTAAAACGGTTAAAATCACCATGCTCTTCAAGGACACGAATCATATAATGTATCTGATTTTCACCCTTTTCCTGGAGGTATTTGTTAACATGATAATTTGAACGTAGGGAATTATTGAAATAGTAACCAAGATATTTATACTCAGTTACTTCTTCAAGAGACTCATCACCCAGTTTCCAGTTTGCGTTCTGGTTTATTCTTTTACCGATTGCCATCACCTTAGATTTGCTTGCATTGAATTTTAAGTTCCATTTTTTTGAAAACTCGTGGGAGATTTGTAATAGTGTTTGCAACTCTTTAGGTGATTCAGAAAATAAAACTACGTCATCAGCAAACAGAAGACAATTAATCACTTGAGATGCTAAGTTTACGCCGATATTGCTCTCGTTCAACATCTGAACAAGATCATTCATAAGAACAGAAAAAAGCGTAGGGGATAAAATGCAACCCTGCTTGACCCCATATTCTTGCTCGAAAAAATCAGACTCAATATCGCCAAATAGAACCTTATTTTGAACATTTCTATAGATCTCTTTTATCAAACGCCAGGTTTTACCCTGGATTCCACTTTCCCACAGTTTAAATAAAAGTCCTTCACGCCAGACTCTGTCGAATGCTTTAGACAGGTCTAAGAATGCAATATATAGGGGTTTCTTAGATGATTTGGCAAGGGAGCAAATACCCTGTAAAGTAAATATGTGGTCCTCGATTCTGCGATCTGTCCTGAAAGCCCCTTGGGATTCACCTAACATATTTGAATTCTCGAGGTGTTCAACGATTTTACTTTCAATCGTTCTTGAAAAGAGCTTATAGACATTCGAGGATAACGCAATTCCTCTATAATTATTTAGGTTGTACACCGAGCCCGATTTATGAAGGGGTTTTATAATACCTTTATGCCATTCGTCGGGAATTACCTCTAGGTCCGTCATTAGAGTAAACATATCTACCAAAGTTCGTGTAATGGCCTCGCCCCCATATTCCAAAAACTCGTTTGGTATACCGTCTATACCAGGCGCCTTCCCAGATTTAAGTTTCTTGATGGAATTTAGAATGGACTCTTTAGTGAACAGCAATGACATAGTATTTTCATCGGAAAAATGCGCATGCTGTTTTTCGCTTATAAAATTACAGACTTTTTCTCTATATTCGGTAGTGATTGTTGTGTCTTTACCAATAGAGTCGAAGTGTTTGATGAGACATTCACTTAACTCATCTTCATCTTCGACCAGGTTATTGTTACGCATAGAGTCAATAATTTGACTAACAGTTCGCTTTTCCCTAGGGCCTTTAAGGAGATTCCAGAAGGCCTTGCTATTTTTCTGGGAACCTTTATTTTTCTCGAAAAACTTTATCTTACCTTGTATTTCTTTTTGTTTGATAGCGTTATGTAGAGTTTCCTTACGCTTACGGTACAAGGAGGATATAGATTTACCCAATTCGCTGTCAGATGGGTGTTTTTTGTTATGTCTGCGTTGCAACTTATTTGCGTCTTGACGCGCTTTCAACATATTAGCCAGATCTTTGTCCCAGAGGTTACGATAATTTTTAACCCTTGACGCTTTTGGTATCGTTTGTTCTGCGGCCTTGTTTACTTTTCCTTTCCAGATGTTCCAAACTTCATTTATATCATTAGAAGCCTGGATCCAAGAGTCAGGAAAAGCTGAGACCAGCTGTACCAATCGTCAACCTTTTCCTTCGTGTGTAGCAACATTCCGTCTTCTCCAGCCTACGGACTTCACACGTTAATTTTTGTGGGGAAAATTGGGATTTATTCGTTGATATAGGGCATCACGTCTGACATGGAAATTGCTAACACAAGGTTTCACTGCTTCTCAGTTGATGTTGTCACTTCATCTGGAAATTAATATCATTTGCTTATAGTCACAAATAATTACGTATGTTGGTTTGTCATTGGGTTGTGTTTTGTCTTCCTTTACAGGACAGGCCATGCTGTATTAACTGTAGCAACGCAACGGATGTGATTCAACGAGCAGGAACGGCTTAACCTTTCCGGAAGATCGTGTTGTTATTTGCTATTCAGCTGTTTTTTTATGTGTGCGGTTTCTTCGTTGTATTATTGTGCATTAATCATAGGTGTGATCGTCCACCAATTCCAACTGTTCAACTTTTCAAAGTAACTGGCTTGGCAATTTTAAAAATCGCTTAGCCAATTGGTTGAACAGATGAAACCAATTGACAAGTAAAAAAAGCAGTGCAGTGCAGTAAAATGAAATATCTTACCAACTGTTCTGTTTCAGAACTGTTATAATGATTTCAATGTGACTTGGTCATTTCAAAAACAAATAGCCAATAACAAAATGTAAAAGAATTCCAAAATGTGCAAATTTAATCTTTATAAAGTCTGAATACCTTTAGGCACATTGTTAATTTACAAAAATAAATATAAATCATATTAGGTGCATGAAAATTATGCAAAGTATTTTATTTTTAAAGAATTATTTGGGTCCTTGAATAAAATAAAGGGAAACAATTTTTGTCAACTCAATAAATGTGATAGTCAATATAAAACTCAAGATTATTGTCTCCCTTGAACATATTAAAGCATAAAAAAATACCTTAAAAATAATAATGTCTTGAAAAATTTTCATGAGCTTACGAGGATTAATATATTTTGATTTAAATTAACAATGTGCCCTTTGGTACTCAGACTTTATAAAGATGAAAATTGCACATTTTGGAATTCTTTTATATTTTGTTATTGGCTATTTGTTTTCGAAATGACCAAGTCACATTGAAATTAGTAAGATATTTAATTTTTCTGCACTGCACTGCTTTTTTTTCTTGTCAATTGGTTTCATCTGTTCAACCAATTGGCTAAGCAATTTTTAAAATTGCCAAGCCAGTTACTTTGAAAGGTTGAACAGTTGGAATTGGTGGATGATCACACCTATGATTAATGCTCAATAACTTCTTTCGTCTTTGACCTTTCGGGCTTTAAAGATTTTAATGTCACATTGGTACCTCTTCTTTCAAAATAAATTTCGAGATGCCAGTGGCAGATGGACGTAGAGCTATGTTTTAATCAGGAAAAGGTGTACATATCTTTTTAGCCATTAAAATCTTTCCAATGAAAAAGTAAAGATATTCTAAAATCATTACAAATGTATTTTGCACAGATATGACGAAATGTATCAATTAAGCAAATGCTGTGTTGGATTTCAAATCGATTTACTTGATTTGTTACATCAGTTAATAGATATTTCTAAGCTAACTGCCAGTAGCTGTGAGTGATCTCAAGAGAGTTCCTCTACGTCCTGATTTTATCGTGCTTTCTTATGTCTCAGATTCTCTTTTGCTGAATTGAACGCCTATCGAGTTGATTTTTTTTAGTAACGGACAAGAGATGAGTACCCCGTTTAAATTTCAGTAGCTTTAAGTATGTGTTTTGCTATGGGACCTTCTCCCCCGAAATCAATCTAGTTGTCTCTCGTCGCAACGCGGAACGAGAAGGTAGAAATGCGTTGTCTGTTCGTCCGGCACATTTTTTCGGGCTACTATTCATCGATATTTGGTATGCAGCTTGAGGTAGGGGTCTTATAATACGAAAAACTAGATCCAGGATTTCTGAACCAGGAAAAATCATTGTGTTGAAGCTGTGAAGTCTCAGTTAGAATCGTTATTAATATATTACTCGTAAGATAAGGGCTATATTGCCAAATTACCTTGTCCATCCTGCTGTCCGTCCTTTGCAAACTTTAGTGACAGACTTCTCGGCTTTTACTGAACATGCTGAAGGGGCTGGAGAGATTTGGTACACATCTTTTAATTAGTGGGATGAGTTGTAACGCGCCTCCCCTTTCAAGGTCAGTTGGGTATCTACTTCATGTTTTTGAAAGGTCGAGATGAGGTTCTTTATGCACGACATAGTGCATCTTATTTTCTACGAGGCTTATCTTTACCTCGAAAAGTGTTTTTTGGTGATTTTACGAAAAATGCTTACCAGTCCATACGGATTCATTCAAATTGTCAATACACAAATCGCAATCCATTTTACCACTATTTGCGCGGGTATGCAGGACGTGCCGAGGTCACATCTTTGATTGACAGAAATTGTTATAAGAAACCACAAAGCACATTAAGTTTTGTTAAATTGAATAACAGTTGGTAAAATTTTCATGTCTTTTCAAATCCATGTTCGGGTCCAGGTTTGGGGTCGTAAACATTACCGTAAATTAAAACCAAATATTTGCAAGAAATCGTATATTTTCATTGTTTCAAAATCATTTTATTTAAATCATATCCACCAAGAAACAAAAAGTTATACAAAACTGAATATTGGCAGGTTTTATTTTCCTGGGCTGGTGTTCTCGAAAGTATCCTAAAATTTATCTAAGACGCGTCATTATGGCCCTGTCACACTATAACGTTTTAGCCAACGTGTGCCAACGTTTTAGAATATATTTTCAACACGTTGGTGTGCGTTGCGTAAGTTTTGTACACGTTATGAACACGCTAAAAACACGTTAGCGAACGTCAGCGTGCGTTGGTGATCGCCGAGTGCGTCGCAAATTTTTCAACATGCTTAAAATTTCCGACGTTCGCTAACGTGTTAGAAATAAATTATTCGAACGCTAGGCATAAGTTAGAAGGACGTTATACACACGCTGATGTACGCTATGTGGTCGTTGTGCGCACGTTGAAATGTGTTTGACGAACGCTAAGCTAAATGGAAACGAACGTGTCTAGCGATAATGCAGCGCACGTCTAGCGTCAGTCTAACGACCAAGAAACCTATTCAACGTGTTTAAAACGTGTACAGAGCGCACAGAGCGTCATTGTAACGAACGAGTAGCGTATCAACCCCAGAATTTTATATTAAAGTTAGATTTAATTACAAGGGGGAAAGTCAATTTAAAAAGCGTCAAATACTAATTCAAACCTGAAAAAAAAAATATATTTACAAAAAAATAATGAACAAAGCCAAAAAAATCTTGAATATAACAAAGATAACTTAGATGTTCTGGAATTGAAAGTAATTCTTGCAAATTGTAATACACCTGTCGTGTTTTCGTGGACATTTTTTTTTGGTAGAAAAATACTCAAATACAACGAGTAACGACAGTCTAACTTCAATACTCGTTTGAAATAATGTGTATTTTAAATATTCAATAAGCACACGCGTTTTTCTCTATTAAGGACATCTCCGTCATGCTGTCTGCGATCATTTAGGATAAGTCAAGTGCTATAAAAAGGATGCTAGGCAAAAATCTACAGACCGGTATTTCTTACATGTATATACTCATTTGAGATTTTGAGAGTTTGTTAACAAGCGCATGCATTCCTCTCTGTATATTTTTGACATATCAAAATATTACATCTACACTATATTTTAATCTTTTATACTGAGTGCAAAAATCACCACTATTGGTTAAAAAACGGCTTTAGAATAATATTTTTACAACGAAACTAAATTTCTATAATTATTAATTAATTCAGCGATACATCTAAGCCTGATAATAGATCTATTTGGCCCATTATGAAATAATACTAAAGAAATTAACAGAAATCTTAGGTCCCACCGATAGAAAAAAATTATAAGTTCGACTAACGCTATGAATGCGTTCTGCAGTCGTTACACATGCGCTCGGCAAACGTCAAGTACGCCAGATAAGTTTTGAATAAGTTTATCGTGCGTTGTAGGTAGTCAGTCTGACGCTCTGTGGTCGTTCGCCGAGATATTTTTTGAAACTTTTTACAGCGACTGCCAACGTGTTCCAACGTTTTAGAAAATTATTCGAACGTTCGGCACACGTTGGCTAAAACGTTATAATGTGACAGGGCCATTAAGTCTAATTTTGAGATAGGGTTTGGACCATCTTTAGATCACCTTAATCTGTTTCTCGAAACTATCTTAGACGTGTCTTTTATTAGGACGTCTCAATATAGAATGAATAAATTTTAATTGAAACAAAATTATACAATTAACTTTTTAAAAGAATATATTCCTCTGTATGTACACCTAAAGGGCTATGATTTGAATACTTAAACTAAAAGTCAACATTTTATTAGATACATTTTTTATTTTAAAATCATAACCACGTTGTCCTAAAATAATTAGAACAACATAGGGTGTTATCGAAGTATGTAAAAATAAGTTCAGAGTTTAAAATCATGCATGATGCCTTGAATAAAAGTTAATCGATGATTAAATATCATTAGGTGAACACTTGGACAAAATAAAGTCAGTTATAGTGTATAAAACATGTAAAATTTAAGATTGGATGGTCTAAAGACATCAAATTTGGTGTCTTAGTTTTTATCCTAAAATAAGACAAGAGTTTTAAATAGGACTGCTTCGAGAACACGACTTAAGACTATGGCGAGTCTTTAGATAATCTATAGACACGTCATAGTCCTAAGATAGCTTCGAGAACACCGCCCCAGGTCTTTACTGTAGTTTGACCCATGCAACAAAAGGTTTAGAAAGTTATAAGCACTTTTGCATCACCAGTGCTTCCACAGTTAGAAAACGTTAGCACTACACATTTCAGAACCTTGTTTCACACACTTTTATGCAGCATACCATGTCTGTTGCCGGAATTTTTTAAAGAGGGGGGGGGGTTCAATCGAGGGTTCGATTTTCAAATATCCCTTATTTCAATAGTGGTTAACAAAATTCCAGTTTGGTTTTACCTATATGTATTTTTTTTTTTGTTCAAAAGGGGGGGGTGTCCGAATCCCTCGAACCCTCTTTCTGGCTACGGGTACGCATACAGAGGTATGACGAACAGGACCTTTTAAAAATTTACACTTGTGCCCCCTCCCAAGTCAATCCTGAAACTGCCCCTGAATATTGTTTGATATAAAACATTTTCTAAATCTGTGGACCATGTTACCTAATTTATAACGTACCCGACAATATGTTTTATTTTTCCTGAGCTTATTGCACGCAAACTCTAAACGAGAGGCGGCCATTCCATTTTATTTTTATCAAAAAAGAAACTACTTTTGTTTTAATTTCGTCTGTTTAATAATGAAAAAGGAAATCATTTTCGTTTCTCATATTTCATTCTGGGTTAACAAAGCGAAAAATTGAAATAGCAAATCCTTTGGTTTTCCGTTTTTGTTTTTAATATTCAAAACGAAAAACGAATACATTTCCCTTATTCAATTTTTGTTTTTTTAACATCAAAAACGAAAAACGAATACATTTTCGTTTATCAATTTTTGTTTTTGATTTTGCAAAATGAATAACGAATACATTTCCGTTTTTCAATTTTGGTTTTTTAATATTAAAAACGAAAAACGAAAACATTTCTGTTTTTCAATTGTTGTTTATGATTTTGCAAAATGGAAAATTTCCGTTTTTCAATTTTGGTTTTTTAATATTAAAAATGAAAAACGAATACATTTCTGTATTTCATTTTGTAAAATGAAAAACGAATACATTTCCGTTTTTCAATTTTGTTTTTTTTAATATCAAAAACGAAAAACGAATACATTTCCGTTTTTTAATTTTTGTTTTTGATTTTGCAAAATGAAAAACAAATACATACCCGTTTTTCAATTTTTGTTTTTTACTATTTAAAACGAAAAACGAATACATTTCCGTTTTTCAATTTTTGTTTTTGATTTTGAAAAACGGAAAACGAAAATACCTTTGTTTTTCAATTTTCATTTTTAATTGTCAAAACGAAAATTGAATGGACGTCAATATACACGGACCATCAAAGACTTTGCTAGATATACTTTTGCTAGTTAGTATGTAATCTATTCTGGATTTAGAATTCCCCCTTTTGAATGTGTACTTTTTAACATGAACTTTATTTTTACGCCAGACATCTTCTATGTCAAGTGAAGATAGGATAAGTTTAAGTTCATTTAGCCCTGCATCATCATTTCTAGAAGGTGGTTCCCTATCAATAGATTTGTCAATTGCACAATTAAAATCACCTAATAAAATGTAATGAAAGTTTTCGTTGTTAGCGGATTTCACAAATTTGCATAGATCATTAAAAAAGGTCTTTCTTTCACCACCAAGATTTGGAGCATATATGTTGACAAAGCAATAGGAGATATTGTCAAACTGTAATATGCATTTTTGAGCTCTCCCGACTGCGAAGGTACAACAACTTATTTTGTGTTCAAAATTGATTTTTTTACTTAACAAAAAGGCAACCCCGCGGGAGTCGCTTGTACCGCAATACCAGTAACTTTCACCGCCTCCGGCAATTTTCCATTCACGGGACCATTCGGTTATATCGTCGTTTATACAATGAGTTTCTTGTAAACAGATTATGTCAAATTTTTTGGAAGACAGCCAATTAAAGGTAGCCGTACGTTTTTTATTATTTCTTAATCCGTTTACATTAATAGATATACAAGTCAAGGACATATTGTTACGGTTGAGTAAATATTTTTACGCATCCCATTGAAATTGTCTCGAATACACAAAGTAGACATGACATGATAGTCATACAATTTAACAACAAATGCAATAGTAAACATACGTAATTTGATACAGGCAAACTTGCTACTCTATAAAATAAGAAAATAATGTAGTAAAAATAAGAAAAAGACATGGATAAAGGTATTAACATGCTATGTTGAAAAGTATTTATCTATTTATTTTTTACAGACAGAATATTGAATCAACTTATTAATTAGAATTCTTTGTCCTGATCTGCTCGGTGTTGTTTACTTTGTCGATTGTTGGTGCTTGAATTTGGGGTGATCTCGCTTCGGTTTCTTTTTCGGTCTGGTTGTAAAGGGGTTTTCGGATCAGAGTCCGAGGATTTCTCACTCCAATGTAGGAAATCGTTGATTCTGGATGAGATGCTATCCGCCCCTTTAGGTCCGATGTGAACACCCGAGCTGTCAGATTTGTCAAACATAGATTTCTGAACATTACCATCCGGATGGAAGAAGTCGCTTGCAATATCGATAAGATGAAGCTGTGGATCTCGTTGACAAAGTTTGTCAAGAAATTTGTTTACACAGGCAGCGGCATCATTCATTTTCAGTATTTTATTTGATGCACCTTTCCTTGGAATGATGTTGCACACACCGACTTTAGACTGTGGAAATTTTGATTTCACTACACTTACGGCATTTGTTGCGTCCAGTGTTATTTCATCTGTATCGTTTACATTTTTGGAGATATCATTCGTACCGAGACATATAACAACATTGTCGACGGCTTTATCCTTTTCAAGTTTTGCCTCAGTTAATTTTATACATTGTTCCACATTTTCAAAAATAGTTCCTGAAATTGATGAGTTGACAACGGATTCGTCCAGTTCATTTAAACGTTTACAGTTTGATGCTCCAAGAAGAACATTTGTTTGCATGAGTTTCGGCTTGGGTTGAACGGCTTCGTTGTCTTCAGAAACTTTATCTCTAAGTTCATCTTCAAGTTGAGCAGCACGTCCTTCGGCTATTTCATGTGCATAGTCGCCATATCTGTCACTAGCTAATTTTGCGCACGTATTAGCAAGGTGCCCTTCTGTATTACAGTATGAACATAAAGGAGTGGCTTTGCACTGGGAAGCAATGTGACCCCATTCCTGGCAGATGCGGCATTTCCTGGGTTCTCTGGGTGGGCGATCATGACATCTATATGATGGGTGAGATGTCAGATTGCAATAAACACAGGCAGTTCTATTGTTATCTGCAAAAATCCTTACCTCATATTGGGATACAATTTCATTTTAATTCAAGTATCGATATCAATCATCAATCGTTATTTGTGACATGCTGAACATGCTACAATGATTTAGAGGCGAACCATTCATGTTGAATAAGGCCTCTTTGATCAAAGAATCATTAAATAGTACCATAGCGTTAAACTCGGACCTTGTGTCTATTTACGGAAATTGATTGCGCCATTGGTACAACTAGTACTGCTTCTTTATAAGCACTAAATAGATAAAAACAATGGTGTGGTTTGGAATACGGCCACAGTGCGCCAAAAGATGTGATCTGACAAGGGTTACAGAAATGCCGGGAAAATTAATGGACAAAACTGTGCTCAACTGGTAACAGTTGCAGCAATAAAAGTTCCGCTTGGTTTAACAAGAGAGAACGAAGGTGCACGTCGTACCAAACGTCGTCTCTTATTCGCATCACCCCTTGGTTGCCCAAATTAATAATTTCAAGGGAGTGAAGATTATTTCCAACATGATTTTACATGTATACATAAAGTATTAGCCTGGCAAGTTCGAACTGATACCAGTTCAGAACCGACCCTCCCATGGTTGCCATGAGATGATCCAACCCAACTTCCTGTGGTAACGCAGTACAGTCAAGCCTAATATGATCCGACATACACGGAAACGGTAAGAATCGTGACCCCAAAGTCTTGCCAGATCCCGCCTACCAGCAACTGTGACAAAAATCTTATTTTTTAAATCAAAGAAAAAAATAACAAATAAATACAAACGTCATTAAAAACGATTACAACGCATCTTTAAAGATTGAGCAAAACAATGCTATATTGAATTAATTAAATCTTAAAAAATCGAGAGTAAAAATTAAAAAGGGGAACCGAATTAATATAACTGTTAACTTTAAAAAGGGGGGTAATAGTTTCAAATGTTTTAGTCCAGCTTAAAGTTTCTGGAATTTAAGTGAGAACAAGAAAATTTACACAAGTCCAATGTCTGGTCGATGAGCAATTCCTCTTCCATTCGTAATTGCGAGGCTCTGAGATTATCACAACAAAACGAGCAGCTATACAGAGTTCCGGATAAACAGTTCCATTTGAAGCTTACGAAACGATTTGGATTAATTAGCAGATCAATTAGTGTGCCGATTTCTTGCCAGATGAAAAATTGGAACAGGATACTAGTATAACGCCATTGAAAATCCTGAGACCTGTTGCAGTTAATATGTATCCGGAGTTGTTGGTAAATGGTATTGTACAATCAACTTTGATCTACAAAAGTCAGCGTCCGAAATGATTGTAGCCGCGAACTGGATCTTCATCCACAGTATCTGGCATTTCTAACCTAGAATAAATAAGACTAAGTCATTCTTCGAAACTTGTTTGTATACTGTTTGTTCTTTTTGATGTACGAAAGAAAATCCTTATAATAAAAAGCCATTTTCTTCCACGGGAAGCCCGGTTTTTATGTTTTGTTAAAATCCTCTACCGCAAAACTACACTGTACGGTGACATCAAACTATGTTCATAAAGCTGGACAATATTCTATGATAATGAACTGTTCTAGGCCACTGGGCAATAATTCGGTCCCCCAGTCTCTCGAATGTTGTACACATGGAAGATAGATCGTACTCCGCCAAGCCTGAAAAATACATAAAACAAACAGCAGAAAATGTTGCTTATTAAAGGGTGGGGGTGGGATTTAAATAAAGTTCGTAAATTTGGAACGTCCTTCTAACTAAAACGTTTCAGTTCAACAAAGGTACTATGATTATGACGTCACAATAACGTCGAAATGGCCATGAACTTTGCAATACCATATGAAAAACAATTCTTGGAAAAACACCAAATTGGTTTCCGGAAATTCTCTTTTATTAAATTGGTTTATCGTATAAAACAATAATTCATTTTTAGAAATCCTTCTTCATGTCGTTTTCTTATCTTTAATACTTGATATTGCTTTCATAGATAATCTGATTAAAACGAATTTTACAGAGAAATCCGAAACCGTACATTTAAGTTATTTAGTCGACCCCTTAGCTCTTGTGACATCGATGATAAGGGAGATCATATCAATTATGGTTATAAAGGAGTTTCATTACTTTTTGTATTAATACTGTTTCAATCGTCATCTCTCTCTTCTTATGTCAATTTTGTCACAAATAATTGTGGGACACATCGATTACCTTAGCAGAGCGTCACGTCTGACTCAAAAATTGCTGATGGGATTTCAAGCTCTCAGATAAATGCAGATGTATGTTTGTTATAGGGTTTTAATTTGTCTTCTTTTACCAGATTTTACACAATGAATTGACTGTAGGCAACGTGATGGGTGTGCTAAGACAAGCACTGCAGGAACTGCTTACTTTTCCGGAGCACCTGCGTGCACGCTCGTTCGCGTAGTTAATTGATATTCAATAGTTTGAGTTTCCATGCTTTACATGTTTGATTTTTCATACTGTTCTAATTGGTGTTTACTGGTTTTGTATCTGCTCTTTTGGACTTTTGACATTCGGATGCCCCATCGGTACTTCTGGTTCTTTCAGTCGGTTAATTTGTTTATGCTGTATATCACTTTTTCAAGGAGCAACCTCTCACCACCAACATTTGAATCAAAACATTGGAAGGTCAAAAGCAAAAAAAAGTATCGAATAAATAGTACTCAAAGCCAAAAGGTTCGAACTGGGAAGCCAAATCCAGCACCGAGGATATCGACCATGTGCAGTACAAGGAAAGAAACCTGGTGTTTTAAACATTTTTGAATTTACCAATAGGAAATTTTAATTACAAAGAATATCAGAAATTTTAATGTAAATTCGTGTCAGACAAGTCTCACGACCAGGCCTGTGATTATTCTGGGCATGAGCATGATAAGCATGTTAACTTAAACACAATTCTATTAGTTTTGACTTATGAGCAGTTTGGACATCAGGGAATATGTTTATGATATTAAAAGAATAAAAAATAATGGACGAATATTATCAGACACAGAATAATGGCCCAAAATAAAGAAAACATTAACAATAACCCTTAAAAATAATAAGAAATATGAAAAATATAAAAAAGTGGGCAAAGATGTAGAAAATACAGAATCGAGCATACGCCCATCCATATTGGTTGCTACAAATTTCATATATTTTCAATACTTTAGGCTTTTGTCCATGCTATCATGTTTTTACATATTTATGAAGGGACTGACCATTTAATTTTGATATGATTTTGGATGAACACAGAGGTTATGAAAAAGAATTCTGATGGAGGATATCTTTTATATACAATGACGCTTATAATAAAAGAAAAACTGTGGTGACGCCTTCAAAAATTATTCTGACCTAAACATAAAACGAAGCCTCCTCTTCAAGTTAGATTGGAGGTTAAGTAGGAATTTTACTTTTATTAGTTAGGAAAGTCACAAACATATGGCGAGATAAAAGTGTCGTTATGCCTCATATTGTTTTTTTTCTATCTTAAACATGATAATAAACTGCTTTTAATTCGTTTCTAAATGCTTTATTTTGAACCTTGCAATCTTATTCTGTGTGTAGAGATTTAGTTCTGATATTTTGCATAAAACAAAATGAGAAGTGTATTAAGCACCTACAAATATCAGCTGCAATCTAAAAACCTGAAAAGTAGACAGCAGCTGTGGTTAAGCAAGGAATTTAATTTTTAATAATTATTATAGATTCCATATTTTTATAGATTTTAATCGATATATTTATCAGAGAAGACGAAAACATACAGTCTTCAGATTGAACTTTGCTGTTTCTGTCACTAGCTTCAAGACGCCCAAATTTATAAACAAAATACGTTATTGGTATCATCTTCTCTTCTTTGATCCATTTCTTGACCCGTTCGTTAAATACATGTCGATATAACATCCCCCAACGTAATAGTGTAATCCTGAAAGACAATTAAGCATCTCTTCTCATTTTTGTCAGAAATTTAGTCTCTAGACTTTACCTTAAAATACGGAAAAAATCATATTGACATCTTGTAAGAGACATAATTGACCTTAAAAGGACAGTGAATATTTTTTTTTGATTTTCGGACGTCTTAATGTTTTCTTAAGAAATGAACTGCACAAGTTTTAAGTTGCGCAAAATCAAAGTTATTCTCCCCGCAATATTTTTTGACCATCTAATCGAGTTGACAAACCTATGGGTTTTGTTTCTGATCAAGTGTGCAGTTATCTATTATTTTAATTGCTGCTTATTATCTTTGATAAAAAGAACATTTAACCACCCTTAAATAAAAGCAAAATATGAATATTTTTGAAATTAACGGTCATATATTGATAAAGGTTTCAGACGCAACAGACTTAACCTTATCTTACTGCACCTATTTTCTTTTTATCGTTTCCAGACTCGCCTCTTCAAATTTTTGGCTAGTTAAAAGCTTTGAATTGATAAATATCCCATGTCTTGTCAAGATTTTTCCGCATCTTTTTTCAAAACTACAATAATATTTCTCAGCACTGCATCCTTCTAAAAGTACATTTTGTTTACTTTTCGTGATTTGCTAAGTTTTTAGAATCTATCCTGTCAGTCAAATATCAGTCATCAAATATCAATATATTAAAAATATTCTTGAAAATGAGGCCTATTAGTAAAATTTTAGCTTTCGCATGATTTGAATTAGAATTTATTTTTTTCTAAAATTAAAAACTTATTTCTACCTAGGTAAAAACCTATAAATTGTATGGTTTTCGAAAATAAATATAGAATAGAACTCTCTCTTCCACGGATTTTGATACTGTGCTTCTTGTTTTTTTTTTGTGGGGGTCCAATAAACGATAAAGATTGGGTTGTTGCAGCCCGTGTTTCATTTTGGGGGAAACTAACATTGCCTCTCGTAGATTGGTTAATTTCGATACAAACATTTTTTTATGACAAGTATGTTGTCACACCTAAGGAAAAGGCTTCAAATAATGTAGTTTTTGTCTCGCCTGCGACAAGAAGTCGCGAACGGCGAGGCATATGCATTACTATACGGTGGTGGCGACGACTAAAATTGTTTGTGGAAAATTAATTGCTTAAAAAGTATACTAGCTAGGCATCTGATATTTGATATATAGATTTACATCCCAGCTCTTTCTTTGTTCTAACAGGGGTGATCTGAGCCGAATCATCCCTCGGTATATCCTGTTCTATTTTTTCAACTCTATCATTCTTTTTCTTTTGTTTTAAAAGCACGTTTTTTGAAAAATATTCACTAAGTTGGACATAGGACAATTATAAAATCAACGACAAAGTATATTTGAAAATTGAAAATACATTAGTTCCCACTAGGATTGGAACGAGGGTCCTCGTCATTCCTAGTCCACCATTGTATCCACTAGACCACGAAACCGATGTAAACTTTGTGTTAAAAATTTGTACATAAAGAATATTGAAGGGATACTCTATATCATATTGTATAAAAATGGGTCAAAGACAAAAATGACCGGATTTCGTTTAACAGAATATGAGCCACAGACCTGAAATCAAATCCCACGTTATGGGATCCCATGCTGATGCTGCATACCAAATATCAAGAGGCTGTGATAGGTAGCTGCTGAGTAAACTGTTACGAAAATTTTCTATTATTGAACATTAATGTAAAATAAAGAAAGAATGTGTCCATGGGACACGGATGCCCCCGCTGGCCCCAAACAGGAAGTAGATTTCTGACAGGTCTGATAATTGCTAAGGACATACAGTTTGTCATACTGATCAATCCTACTAAGTTTCAAAACATTCTGGTATACAGTTCTTGAGAAAAGCTTGACGGAAATTTTCATATCAGGTTCAAATATTTTCACATTGGCCTAAGTCCAAACAGGATGTAAATGTCCAACAGGTCTGAAAATCACTTAGGACGTATAGTTTGTCATACTCAACAATCCTAGCAAGTTTCAAATCATTCTCATGTACGGTTCCTGAGAAAAGCTTGACGGAAATTTTCATAGTCATTCTCACATATTTTAAAATTGGCCTAAGTCCCAAACAGAAAGTAGATGTCTGACAGGTCTCAAAATTGCTTAGGACATATAGTTTGTCATACTGAACCATCGTACCAAGTTTCAAATCATTCTCATGTAAGGTTCCTGAGAAAAGCTTGACGGAAATTTCCATAGTCATGTTCACATATTTTAACATTGGCCTAAGTCCCAAACAGGAAGTAGATGTTCGACAGGTCTCAAAATTGCTTAGGACGTATAGTTTGTCATACTCAACCATCCTACCAAGTTTCAAATCATTCCCATCTATGGTCCTGAAAAGCTTGACGGAAATTCGTACGGACGTACGTACGTACGTTCGTACGGACGGACGGACATGAGTAAAACTTAATGCCCCCCGACATGTCGTCGCGGGGGCATAAAAATAACTAAGTCGGTAAACAGGAAGTAGGTGAAGGACAGACCTGAAATCGAATCCCACCATACGGGAGCTCATTCTGATGCTGCATACCAAATATCAAAAGGCTGTGCTATGTCATGTATGTAGTTGCTTAGAAAACTGTTACGAAAATTTTCTATTATTGAACATGTACGTCAAAGATTAACTAAGTCGGTAAACAGGGAGTTGGTAAGCGACAGACCTGAAATTGAATCCCACTTTATAGGAGCTCATGCTGATGCTGCATAACAAATATCAAGAGGCTGTGATAAGTAGTTGCTGAGAAAACTGTTACGAAAATGTTCTATTATTGAACATTAATATAAAAAATTAACTAAGTCAGCAAACAGGAAGTTGGTAAGCGACAGACCTTAAATCGAATCCAACATTATGGGAGCTCAGGCTGATGCTGCATACCAAATATCAAGAGGCTGTGATAAGTAGTTGCTGAGAAAACTGTTACAAAAGTATTTTACTTTTATTTCAAAATTTATTCGATATGCTAATATTTTAAAAAAATGTCATTTATCCGATACTGATGTCTCCGAAACCGATTTCTAAAACAAAGACATAAAGAAAATACCTCATAAAATTTGTTTCCTTCGTTATTGGCCACTGTAGGAAACATTTAATAAAGGTAATAACAAAACTACCGAACTTGAATGATCAATCTCAAAGTCCAGAGAAAATGACAAAAACGAATCAGTCATACCGGAGAATTGGTGGATCGCAATGGTCCTGACTTGGTACAGGCATTTCAAACGAAATGGTGGGTTAAACCAGGTTTTACGGCGCCAAACCTCCCTCTTCCATTGCGATCTTAGGATCCGGTAATGACCATAGTAGCCCCTCGCAAACAATCAAAATTACAGCAAAGTCCCAAACAATAAACGTTTTTGGTTTTAGAGGTTTTCCTTCAATACTTTTGGCTAATCACCTTTCAATTGAAATGTGATCATTCATGATAATCAAATTATCCTTTTTATACCACTTTGATATCTTAGAGGAAACCAGAATTACTAAGGAAACCACAAATCTTGGGTATATTTTATGGAATTACAGAAATAAGTTACCACAGATTCAACCACTAGAACATTAATTACCGAAAAGCTAAATACTCTACACTTCTGAAAATCAAATAGGATTTCATATTAATAAGAATTAAACATATTCCAATTTACATTTATTTTTCACAAATATAACCTCCATTGAAACCTAAACCGTAACATTAGACATCATGGATATTATATTCCTCTGGAGCGAAGTAAAACAGGATGGTTCGGTCCGAATATATAAAACGTCATCGTTACCATCTTTCTGTCTTTTATCCATATCCAATCCCCGTTTTGCAAATATATGTTGATGTTACGCCCAACCACGTAATAGTGTAATACTGAAATGAGAAAAGCAATATTAACCATGATTAAGAGTGGTCTCATGGGTATGGTTTGGCACTAAGAATTGATGCCTTAAAAGTTAAAAACAATTCTCACGCTAGCCTCACTACCTGTTTTAGCAAAAAAGTATGACGAACAAGGAATACACAGGTAAATTTTGTTCACGTGAAATTCACATGAAATTAACGTGAATTTCACATTAAACGAGCAATTTAACGTGAAGTTCACGTGAATTTCACGTGAAAAAATTTTCTCAACATTTTTAATGTTCTATAACTTTCATGCAATTCTACAGATATTTAGGAAAAAATTCTCATTTTTCAGAATTTTCATGTGAAATTCATGTGAAAATGTAAACGTGAAATTAACGTGAATTTCACATGATATTAACGCGAAGTTCACGTGAAATTCACGTTAAATACATTTCACGTTAAATTGCTCGTTTAACGTGAAATTCACATTAAATTGCTCGTTTAACGTGAAATTCACGTGAATGTTTAACGTGCCCTGATTTCACGTGAATTTCACGTGAACAAAATTTCCCTGTGTAGGTTTATAGTGTCCGACCCATTAAACTTGCAAGAGGGAAAGTATTTTTTTCTAAAGGTATTTTCAAAATGATTAAAAACAGAGGGCAAGGCCATTTTTTTAAGCTATATAAAATAATGCTTATAATGAAAAAAAATATTCTGTGGCGACGCCTTAAAATGGTCTGTCCCTTAGGAACTCGTTTTGGTCCAATTCTAACGTGGTCAAAGGTTTAAAAACATTTAGGGATGGCCCTTATACTTTCAGCTTGCATTCATGTTTTTTGAATTTCTCTAGTATTTACCATTAAATACTGCCATTTTTTGCATGCCGACCTTACCTTTTATACGATGCACTGATTTCATAAATTCTAAAATAGAAGTATATGAAGAATTTGAAACTCTTAAAGTTCATTAAAAAAAGCGTAGTTTGCTTTTAATCTGCTCTCACCGTCGACCTTATTCCATATATCTCTTTCGTCTGAAAATGCCAAAAGTGGTTTATTTGATGTACTAGTTCGGCATTTAAAAAAACTTTAATAATCGATATATTACGCTGTGGTTTAAAATTGAACAAATTAAATTATCAAATGATTGGTAAAACCACATTAAAATTTAGAAGCAAAATAAAAAATACAACATAAAAAAGTAAAAGTTAAAAACACAAAGAGTGCTCAAATTTTCAGGCATAAAGTCCTTCTTGACCCGACATAGAAAATGGAAGTACATCGAAGGACGAAAACTGACTGATATTTAAAATACATTACGATTGTTGTTTTTCTAGAAATGGTGTCGATCGAACGTGGATCCTGAAGAATTCAAAAGAACTATTTGAGATTCTTAGCTCAAAATCAGTTTGATCTTGCAACAATATCAAAACTTTCGATTTATCAACTCTTTGCACTTCTATTTCGCATGAACAACTCAAATCACAATTGGCACAGCTGATTAAACGCAGCTTTTTCAAAAAAAAGAATGGAAAACGCAGGTACTAATATCTAATAGTCGAATACAGAAACACTTACTTTGCCATCAGCAAGTCTATGAAAAAGAACTTATTTACAGAAAACCAAATATAGTCGACAAGCTCAATTTTCTTATCGACAACATATTTGTTCAGTTTGGTGGACGTGTTTTTCAGCAAACAATAGGGATTCCAATGGACACTAGTTGCACCTGTTTTGCTGATTTGTTACTTCATTCATATGAAGCAGACTTCTCACAATCTCGTTTAGACAAAAAAGATCATAAACTAGCTCTCTCTTTTAACCTCACGTTCCGTTATATTGATAATGTTCTTTCACTGAACAATTCTTAATTTGTTAACTCTCCATCTCATATATCCTCAGAAACTTGAGATAAAGAAAACAACCGAGGAAGTCTTCTTCATATTAAGATCTACATCTCGAAATTGAATCTCAAGGACAGCGAAAATTTTCAACAAAGCTGTACGTGTATGACAAATGTGATTGCTTTCCATTCGTCAACTTTCCCTTTTTGTGTAGCAACATTCTGTCCGCTCTTGCTTATGGAGGTTTCCTATCACAGTCGAAATTACATTGATATACTTGGCAATGCTTCACATTTTACACACAAATGCTTACACAGGGTTATGTTGCTCCATGGTTGCTGTCTTTGCCCAAGAAAAGTTACAGTGGACACCTTGCACTCGTAGACAAATATGGGATTTCTCTTAAATAAGTGAAGATGTTGGTTTGTCGTAGAATTTCTTTTTCTTTTTCTTTCTTAAACGGATTTGACACTCAGAATTGAAAATAAGCAAAACGACAGATGTGCTATAGCAAGCAAGAAACGCTTACTCTTCCGGGGCACTCTTGTTACGACTTGAGTTCGCGTTGCCGATTTCCGTTCGGTTAATTTTGTGTTTTGTATTTGTTCGTGCTGTTCTTGTTCGTGTTTACCGGGTTCGTCGTTGCCCTTTCGGATTTTGACACTCAAATGCCCCATTGGTGCCTTTTTGCCTCTTTCATATATGAATGCAAGCTAAATAACGTACATTGATTTAATTAAATTAAATTAAAGTAAATTAAAGTCCCTTTATTTTTTCTTTTCTTATTTCAAATTCTTTATTCACATATTTACTAGAGTGGAACTTGGTGGTGGTCATAGTTAAACTTTCGAACATTACTAAAATATAATATGAGTGTGGTTATATTTCTGTCAATACTCTAGGCTTCAACGTACAATTTTGTTCAGTTTTATATATTTGCGATTACATGTTGCTGTTAACCAAAGATAAATTAAGGTACTAACAAATCTGCCGACCTGGGATGATCACTCTTAAATGTACAAGAAAAACACGAAAAACCTGGGAGAAATCCAAAATTGCAATAGCCCTGATTTGCTAAAAGCAGATCAAAACCGATTGTGTGTTAAACCCAGTTTAACGGCAATCATTCCTCTTTCAATGTGAACTTTCCCTTTTATACTTTTTAAAAACACCTACTGGTCATAAAGTAGATCTCCGAAAATGATTCAGACAGTCAGATAAACAAAGTCCGATCTTGAAGAAAAAAATATCAAATAAGCTGAGCCATTGTTTGATAATTTCAGGGGAAAACAACCAAATAATTGGCAACTGACGAGAACTACTCTTTGACAAATGCTTTTTATTCTATCATAAGGTATGGGTTCCCTTTAAAACAACATTATCATTACCTCTGATTGTAATATAAGGTCCATTATCACTTAGCCAGCCGTCATCTAGACTAATGTTTTGCTCTACTCATTGTTAAGTTTCCAGTCTAAAAACATCTAATTGGATGTTTTCATTTGCTCGTATACAATTATCACCCTAGTTGGTGTGTGACCTGGTGGTTTCTCTCTCAGAGAAAGTAAGGTCTTCCGAGGGCTCGCCTCGAGGGTGACTTTTTTAAGGGTGAAGAAATGCCGGGGCTCATATCATCTAGGGTGATTACTGTTATATTATATCGAATATTTCAATAAAACAATTCATGATATTTTGACCTTTTTCTATTGGATTTAGTCTAACCCATACGATGTTGAAGAAAAACAACCGTGGGACTCATGTGCAAAGTCTCACGAGAGGGTCACAGGCGTTTGGGTCCAGGATTTTATTTTATTATAAATAACGTGTATACAAAAAATTTCATCTCGTCTATATACTATTTTATATAAACGTTATTAATAATAAAATAAAATCCTGGACCCAAACGCCTGTGGAAATAGTATATAGACGAGATGACAATTTTTATATACACGTTATCTATAATATAATAAAATCCTGGACCCAAACGCCTGTGGAGAGGATGACCTTACCATATGACCCAACAATTACCGGTTGACCCAGCGAAGCATCGCATGTCACATGTCAAGTGACCGCGTCTAAGCCTATCACAATAAAGATTATAATATGAGTATATTCCACAATATTGAGTCTCGACCTCTCAGATTAATTCAGATGTGTTTTTTGGTAAATGAATGTTTATAATTTATTTTTTGTCACATAAAGCAGTCTTATCATACAGGGCTTCTGCAAATAGAAACTGTTTATTCTCTTGTTTTAACTTTTTGGCTGGGAATGAGGGACACAAACAGATTATTTTTCCCGAGGTGTACAAATTTCCTGAGGCACTTAGAAGTACTCTTACATTTGTTATGATTTATAACGTAACAAATGCAAAAAAAAATGTCAATCAAAATCAAATGTTGAAAATGAATGTCTGGAGGTTGGATTAAGGACGTCATAGCGCAAATAGGTTTGGCGAGGGGTAATAGTTTGAAAATATTGACCGGTTAAATGGATTACATGTAACGCTGACAACCAGAAAAATAGTGAAAATGCTGTGCATACATTTATTTAAGCAAAAGGTTACTGTGGAATAATAATTTCAAATACTTCCTAGTTCTTACTTTTTTTTTGCAAGGGTTCTAATAATATAACTACCTTTTATCATGTTACTGTGCAAATTGATGATTTATATTACTACATTTCGAACAACTGAATCGAATATTAACAGCGCAACAAGTGTGCTTACTCTTCCGAAGCACCTGAGTTCACTCTCATTTCAACTACAGTTCGCGCTGTTAATTTTTATTCGGTGGTTTTTATATTTCCGTGTTTTATATGTTCTCTGTTTTTTCGTCCTGTCCTTGATTGTGTCAACTTCATTTGTCGCTGTCGTTTTGGATTTTGACATTCGGACCCCCCATTGGTACCTCTGCTTCTTAAATAAGACATGACACAATTTGTTAACATGGGAATGTAAAAATGAGGGTGGTGGGGGTTTATTCTGTTGTATTTTTGTAGGAAACCGGAGTAGTAAACTTGATGTTTCAAATCAAATCTGACTATAAAAGTCGACACTGGGTATAAAATAAGACTATCTAAGATCCCTCACAAATGGTATTTGTTACCCCTTTGGAACTTCTGTGTACAGGCTAGTACCAACATGGGAGAGTTCCGTTTTTGTGTCAATTACACACCGAGATTGGAACCAAGATCCCGAAATGGTAGTTGGCTAGTGATCAATATCGTGTTATTCAAACCAGTGCCTGAGACCACAGGCTCTCATAATATTGAGGAAAAATGTAACTTTTCCCATGTCCCATTTTTCCTGTTACTAAACGTCTGCACCATATATCGAATATGTTTGACATATTGGACTGGATATTCATCACGTAGCATGTGTAGTATGCGTCCCTATATTCTACTGAGAATCTAACTTTTTTTCATATATAATTTATAATACAATTTGTAATTAAAAAGGCGTGATTATCTAAATGGTTATTTAATCATTGGCTATTTTTTTCACAAACATAACCTCCATCATAACCAGAACTATAGCAATGAACATTATACATGTTATATTGATCCAAGGCGTAGAAAAACATGCAGTCTTGGGGTGTGGTGGTACTCTCATCAGGTTGGCCCGGTCCAAATATATAGTACGACATCGCTATCATTGTTCCGTCTCTTATCCATCTCCAATCTCCCTTTGGTAAATACCTATTTATATTACGTCCACCAACATAATAGTGCAATCCTGAAAGAAACAAATAATAAAGGACCTTACTCTTTGATCTTTTATTGAAATCATTATAGTTAAAATTACTGGACTCCTCTACACTTAACTTAGAATACACAAATAAAATAAAAGCTAATTGGCCACTTTTTACAAGACATGAAAGCGCCAATGAATTTTTTTTTTATTTTTTATACAACACAACACTTTCTTTAACTTAAAACCTCAAATGTTGAAGACTCCCATAGTATAGACGAGTCCCTTTTCCAGCTATATTTTGACGCAAGTAAACTGAGAAAAGAGCATAGTATTACCAATCTTTTGATACAATTGGCAGTTGTATATCATTTACCCATAGTTCCTAGTAATAATTTAAGCTTCAGTTCTAATTTTTTGCTTTATTGTTTTCAATTTTTAATATTCATATAATGTTAAGCATTTTTAATATTTTTGGTAGAACCCCTCTGACTAGCCTAGAAAAGAAGTAAAGCGCCAGATTAAGCAAAATTTAATGTCTGGAACTTTATTGTATTTTTGATTCCTAACATCCCGATACTGTTGGTAGAGTTAAATTTAACAGATATTTATCCCGCGTCGGCATCAACTCTTTTGTTTTGAAGAACACATAAAATGTATACATTATTGGTTTTTATTTAAATATTGACAAAACCCTCAGGTTTTTCCCAATTTTCACATTTAAGTCATTTTTGGATCCTTGTTCGTCAATTTTGGTTTTATTATTGTTCTGTGCTCTGAATATTCACAAAGTGTTTTCGCATTTTCAATATTTTAGTAGAGCACCTCTATTATTGGATAGATGAAACGCATGTCAGGCGTAGCAAAATTTAGCGTCTGGAACTTTGTTGTAATTTTGATTTGATCAAAATTCATGTTCTTTGTTATATCAAAACCATAAGTTACCATTCTTAATAAACAAAACGTAAGATATATAATAAGATTAAACGCTTATTCATTGATACAGGTTACAGAGATTTAACGTATGCAACAAATATTGTACTATACTTGTATTCTTTTTAATCAAAACAGATTTCAGTGTCAAAGCTTCTTCAATTGTTTCTAGATTTGCCAAATAACCACCATGCTGCAAACATCTTACCTAAAATCGAAATTCCAGTTTTTAGCGTCTTTTGATAATTACGAATGCCGTGTTAGAAGCTAACCTGGTGTCAAATTAATAAGCCACATTGATCATTAATTGTATACGTACACTCACAAGCTGTAAACAAAAGAAGCATGGATACAAATAGGGCTTCCAAATGTGTCCGAATAGGCAGAGACAAGACCAGTAAACACCAACACAAACAGTAATTTATACAACAAGAGGCTCCCAAGAGCCTGAATCGCTCACCTGAACTACACAGATACATATATTTGCAGATATTATTGTGCTTAACCATATGCGGTTTAAATTTATGAAATATCTTAGTTAGTTTTCAAGATATTGGGCTTAATTAGTGCAAATTTGTCAAAAATTAGGAAAAAAAACAATAACTCCCACATCAGCAGTCAGATCTTTTCTGAAATTTCTGGACAGGTAGATCTTAATATGCTGATCACTTTTGATTCTTACACAATTTTGATATCTGAAACCAGTTTTGAGTTATTAGCAAAAAAATGAAATGTGTCCCTATGTTCTATTTTTAGCCATGGTGGCCATGTTTTTTTATGAATCAAAAATACATGTATGAACGATAGAGTTAGCATATAAGCTATCAAACAGTGTGCCATGTTAAGATGCAGTTGGTCTTACCGTTTCAGACAAGTCAGGGGAAAAGTAATGAACAATTTTGAATATAGACGCTTTAAGGGCCATAACTCCTAAAAGAAATGGTTCTACAGCTTTGACCTAATTACATGAATTGTAGATCTTGATGTGCTTAATCATATGCAATTTGAATTTTTGAAATATCTTGTATAGTTTTCAAGATATAGGTCTAAATAAGTGGAAAATTTTGAAAAAAAAACAGAAAAAGGGCAATAACTCCTATGTCGTTTGTTGGATCTGCTTGAAAATTTCAGAGCACGTAGATCTTGAGATGCTAATCACTTTTGTCTCCTATCAGAATTTTGATATCTGTTACCGTTTTTGAGTTATTTGCAAAAAACTGTAATTTGACCCCTATGTTCTATTTTAAGCCATAGAGGCCATATTTTTTGACGAATCGAAAATCCGAACGATAGAATTGTAGCATTAATGCTATTTAACAACTGTGCCAAGTTTGGTTGAAGTTGGATGTATGGTGTCAGACAAGATAATCTTTGAAATTCAGGGTAAAAGTAATGAAAAATGGTAAATTTTGACGCTTTAAGGGCCATAACTCCTAAAAGAAATGGTTCTACAGCTTTGACCTATTTACATCAAATGTAGATCTTGATGTGCTTAATCATATGCAAGTTGAATTTTTAAAATATCTTGTATAGTTTTCAAGATATAGGGCTAAATAAGTGCAAAATTTTGAAAAAATCCAGAAAAAGGGCAATAACTCCTACATTGGTTGTTGGATCTTTTTGAAAATTTCTGGGCAGGTAGATCTTGAGGTGCTGATCACTTTTAACCAATGCCAGAATTTTGATATCTGTGACCATTTTTGAGTTATTTGCAAAAAACTGTATTTGACCCCCCTGTTCTATTTTTAGCCATGGTGGCCATGTTTTTTTACGAATCAAAAATCCGAACTATAGTTTTATACACATAATGCCACTTAACAACTATATTAAGTTTGGTTGCAATTGGACTTATGGTGTCGGACAAGTTAACGTTTGAAAAAATGTTTACAGACGACGACAGACGACGACGACGACGACGACGACGGACGCCAAGTGATGGTAAAAGCTCACATGGACCTTCGGTCAGGTGAGCTAATAAAAAGCATATAAAATTTAAAGATATGAGCCATCGGGTAAAGATGATCAAAGTTTTACCCATTTCATCATCGTATAAATTTTTTTGAAGAGAAAGGTCAATAGGTCAATAGGTTGGTAAAGATGTTTGAGCAGGGGCACAGATTGAAATCACAACCAGCTGCTTATTTCTACTTTAATGTTAATTTTGCGACTTTTTTCCTTTTTTATTTAATATCAACGAAATATAGATTATAACAAAGTAAGACAATAGATTTCGCTATACCTGACGCGCGTGTCGTCTATTCAAGACTCTTCAGAGGTGCTCTACCAAAAGATGAAAATGCCAAACATTATACGAAAGTGAAGAGCATCGAACAATAATACCAAAATGTCCAATGAGAAATGAATTTTGACAAAATGCTAGTAAAAGGAATAATCATGTAAAGAAGATTTCGTTTGAGACACGGCATTTTCGTTTTAGTATTTATATTGAGTAACATTTCAATTTAAGTTATCCTTTACTGCGTTTTTTCACTTTTTAGGTAGATGGTATGTCAAAAAACTTATCATCTTTTTTGCGTCTCTGGAACGTTTTTGATATTTTCGGGTTCAACTTACACGAACAGCTTTAAATTGTGTTATTTTAACCACGTTAAGCATATTTAAAGTAAAATAGAACAGATAAATCGATTATAGTAAGTACAAGCAATATCAAGCTGTAAACATGTCAGATTCATCTTATTTATAGCTTTAGTGGTTCCAGTCGACCAGTTATAATTTATGCCAAAAAAGCTCTATAACAACTTCCAAGTACAAAGGAAGAAATTTTAAATAGAAATCAAGGCGGAATGTTAAATAAAAAGCATATGCAACCAAATTAAAGTCTGACCAAAAAATTAATTAAAAGTTTAAAGTTTAAAAAATAGCCATAGCAACCCCATTCCGTAAATATCAAATGGTTGCTTCCTAAATAAACAATAGTCTCTCAGGACCCCAAATTGCTCATCTGGTCCTTAAGCTATAAGGGTCTCTTATATGAGATATTACTCCTATAAGAAGTCATCTTTCAACTTTTACCAAATGGGCCATAATTTGTGTGTTTGTGTTGAAGATTCGTGCCCTTTATCGACACACCTGGGCCATGTAGGGCGGTCAGTTTTAATGGTGGAGGAAACCGGAGTATCCGGAGGAATCCACCGACCTTGGGCAGGTAACCGACAAACCTATTCACATACAGTTTGGGAAGTCCCTTTTAGTCAATTACAAACGGTACTCGATCACCAGCTGAGAGATGATCGGCTTGTGATCAATAGTGTGGTATTTAAACCAGCGCCTTAGACCACTTGGCCAACCAGGCCCCTGGAGCATAATGAGATGAAGCCTTAATCAAACAGCAGCTTTCATCTATTTTCCTTTCATTCCATATTGGGCAAAAACAAGAATACAGCTATTTTTTTCCATTAAAGGGTCATAACTCCTATATAGGGTCGTCTGATAACTTCCACTCAAAGGAGATTTTTGTAGAGCTTTATTAGCTAAATGTTTAATATAAGCGAGCAACAGATTCTGTATCTGTAAAACTTATCATTCTATAGGACAAAACCATTCAAAGAGTTTTTTATACCTTTTAAGGGAAATGCCTGTATAAGGGGTCATCTGACAACTTCTTCTCAATGTAGACTTCTATATTAATGCAATTCAAGCAACTGCTTTAGTTTTCATATAAAGGCTAAACATATACATGTATATGGAAAAGAGAACATTTTATCTAAAAAAGGCCCTTATAAGGAGTTATCTGATAACTTCGACCTAATGGAGATTTGTAGAGCTTTTGAGGATGCAGCAGTTTTTTTCTATCTCTTTTACTTTCTAATTTCAAAGCCAGAAACAGTAGTCTGACTCTCAGTTTCATTTTGAGCAAGGGTGTTCGTGTTTTTTGACGGATCAAAAATCGAAACAAACCGTTGTTGCAGGACCCCGTAAGGATAAATCATAATAAGTTTCACTAAATTCTATTCAGAAGAAAGGGAGAAGATTTTTGCAAAATTGTAAACAGACGACTGACGACGATATGGACACAAAGTGATGGCAATAACTCACTTAACCAGCGGTCAACGTGAGCTAATAAAAAGGAAAAAAAAACATCTTTGCAAACATTGTAATAATCCAGCGTGTTCTGATTGGTTGCTTTTTACTTTTTGAATGATCTTATAACTATACCACTTTCTGATATCTTTTTTGTTGTAATCTCTAAAAGTTTGTTTGTAAATTTTTGTTCTGAGTTTAAGAAAATTGTGCTTCTGCATATGGTTTAGCATTGATTTTACAAATGAAATGAAATAAATTTAACTCGAGTTATAAACAGGTTCTCAATTAATAAAACAAGTTTCAAAGTAAGCTTTGTGTATAGGAATACCAATATAAGTTTTGGCATTTTCTTTAATTTTGTTCAAAAATTCCAGGCATTCTGTTAAATGCCTTAATATTTTCAGGCATTTTATATAATGCCGATAGGACTTAGTCATTTTATAAAATGCCTAAAATGTCAGGCATTTTACAAAATGCCTGATTTAAGAAAATGACTGTAACATATACATTTAATATAATATTGCAAATGAAACTGAGTTTCGAACGGACAGAAATATACATGACACAGATCTATTTGTAGTACTTACAAAAGCTTCGTCGCCATTGACTCTCTCGTTGCTGATGTAGTAACATCCCTGTCCAACTCTGTGATAAGGTGGATCACAACCCTCTGTAAGGGAAAGAGGATACTCAATTACCGCAGTTGTATTGCAAATCTGCAGTGAAAATCGACAGTTTTAAGTGAACTGGGCTTTGAATAGGAAACATTAAAGTCATGAAATGGCGCATCAAACTTGACAGGTCCTTGCGTCAGTTTTTCTGTTTGTACTTTTTAGATATTATTGTCTTGTTTTTTGCAAGATTAGTACCTAACTTGTAAATTATCCAAAACTTGTAAACTTTGATATATATAGGCATAGCATTACATACATGTAGCAAAGGATTTTGCCTTTACCAGTGCTAGGGGCCATTCTAAACTTGAGGGGAAGTGAGATTAAGTTCCAAGTTGAACGCATCACTTTGATATAAGCATGATGAACAGCTATAACAGCTGCTCCTTTGCTTTGCTTTTATTCATTTGTAATTCATATATAAAAATGATTAACAAAACCGTTCATGGAGGACCAATTTCACATGTCTGAGAGATAAGAGAAAGCAAAGCAGACATAAGAGGCATTCTTTAACGATTCCTTCGACAAATAACTATTTTCAAGTCAAATAGATGTTTAGTGGAAGGTCTCTATTGTGATTGTGTGATGATTATATTTGACTTTCATATTTAATAACATATATATATATATAAAATTCATTGACTTTTATTGCGAAACCAGTGTGTGTTTCCATCCTGATGATGTTATTAATTTTATCGCTTTTAGGTGTTTTGATGATGTGCGCTATTCACTGTGTTTGAAAATTCTTGTGTAAAAATTGGCAACCCGGTGCTTATACCTATATTATAACCCGACCGGTTATTCGCAAATTTAGTTTTCTGGAATTTTGTTGTAATTTTTAGTGTAAAAGATACTTACATCAATCATTAAGATAACATATTATAAAAATAGCTATATGTATTACTCTATTCTGTTCGCAAGGTTGGGCGGAGCTTAGGTTTCTCGGTCTTTAAGGTAATATTTAACTAGTAATGTCTGAAATAATTGATCCATAACCAACACAGTCAATTAAAGAGAGTAATACTATGATTTCTTTCTCAGTAGGAAACAATCAAATGGAAGAGATAAGAATCAGATTGACCATAGGTCACTGTTAGATGTACAAACAATGCGGGGAGCAGATGCAAACAACGACCACCACCTTGTACTTAGCAAGATCAGATTAAAACTTAATAGGAATAGGAAACAAAACAAGATGACACGAAAAGCATATGATGTTACCAAACTCAAATTCCCGAATATCTGCAGGACATTCCATCTCGACCTTATAAAACTACATTTAGATGCTCTGCCAAAACCAGAACTCTATAGATGAGCAATGGAATCAGATCTCTCTGGTGTACAATGAATGTTCTAAAAAGATCCTCGAATATAGGAAACGTTACAAAAAAAGAGTGGATACGAGAGGCCACAATAAATGCCATTGAAAAGAGGGAAACAAAATTAAGCAAGAATTAAATCAGACAAGCTCCAAACAAATTAAGCAAAGGAAAAGGGAACTGTAAAGAGAAAAGGACAAGGAGGTTGAGGGCTGATAAAAGAAAATGGATGAATGACATAGCTTTGGAGGCAGAAGAAGCAGCATCACAAACAGATTGGGTGACTTTTACCAACTTACAAGACAAATAAGAAACAAATGAAGAGACAAGGCCACCATTGGAGTAAGATCTAAAGAAGGCATACTACTAACTCAAGAAGATGAAGTACTCAATAGATGGGAAGACCTCTTTGAAAGGGTACCGAATGCCCCAGAGGAAGACACAAGATTACCGGCTGATTGTCCAATAGATCCTTCTCCTACCATCGAAACTATCAACATCTCACCTATTACATCTGATAAAATCACCAAAGCCATCAAGAAAATCCCGGGCATCAACAACACCAATCCCAAGCTTATTAAAGAAACCATAGGAATCTGAAGCAAATACCTCCTGAAGCTCTTCAATATAATTCTGAATGAACAGGAAGTAGCTCATGACTGGAAACGCTCCTTGATTGTAAAACTCCCAATTGCAAAGAACGGAGATCTTACTATTTGTGACAACTACAGAGGAATATCGCTCTTATCTGTACCATTCAAGATATTCTCTAAACTCATAATGTGTTCTTACCAGTATCATGGCTGTGAACGAGTCCTATAATTACAATGTTAAGAAAAAGGAAATACATCGGCATCATTAATACTTCCAAAACAGTTTTTCAACAATGTATCTTTTTAGAAAATCCAAAGTACATGAACTGCATTCGTGTGTTAATATATATTTTAGGCTCTGTAAGGAATCGGATTTCATTTTAATTTCCAATATCCATTATATTGCAAAGTTATAATTGTAACAGGTTGTGTATGTTATATGTTTGGTTTTTTTCTGGTTTTGTTTTATTTGTAAAAACTTTTTGGGGGCTATGCGTTTTTTTCCTCGTCAAGTACTAATTGTCAATTGGAATGAAATACTAATTCTGTTTACAATATACATGTATATTTATTTTGAAAGAAGAAAAAACAAAAACAATTACAGGTGTAAAGTAGACGAAGGAAAAGAAAATATTAGTACCACATCTATAGTTTATGTATATTTTTGTAAGATATTTCAGAGCATGCGCTATACAATCTTTCATTGCAATGAAAAAAAAACTTTTACATACAACGTAGGGTGCAAACCAGTTTATATTTGTATGTTGTTGCCTATCTTTTTAGAACTTGTCATCAGTGGCTTTTTAATCAAAATCATAAAAGGTCGAAAATCTAAAGTAATGAAATAGCGCCGATGATATAGATCATGTATTGTACAAGGACATGAACCTGACAATTAAAAGTTTTGAATTTATACAATCGGAAACTTAATGAGTAAAAATGTAATGAAATAGATGGGTGAATTCTTGTAAGACAAGTCTGACGACCAGGCATGTGATGCAGCGAATATCAACCCGTGTAATACAAGAAATTTGCTTCTAGGTTATAACCTTTGCTTACCCGTGAACAAATTCTTAATACCGACTAATCAGAAAACTCAAGACATTTTCAAGTTATAGAAATAAAACAAACAAAACACGCTTTTCAATTGTCTGCCTTTAACATGTAATTAAGTGTTTAAAAAAAACCTTGGCAACTGCTGTGTTGCGTAAAGCAACAAGTTCACCATTGTTTTCACTGGTGATTAAGTTGCTGATAGGAATTAATGGAGGTTTTTTGTTTTGTAACATCGTTTTTTAAGTTTCCTTTTGTTTTTCTTGTTTTTTTTTTGTGATTCACATAAACATATTGTATATATTTCTTTGGCTTTTTAAGATTTTTGAGTCAATTAACAAAAAAAGGATTCATCTTTTGCTTGATGTTTTTATTTTTCACAAATATAGCCCCCGTCGTATCCAGAAGAGTAACACATCACATTGTGGATGTTATATTGCTGGGACGCATAGTAGAACATACAGTCTTGAGGAGTAGCCAAGTCCCCATTAGGTTCACCCGGTCCGAAGATATAATACGCCATCGGTATCATCTTTCCGTCCTTTATCCATCTCCAATCTCCTTTCGGTAAATATCTGTTGATATTACGCCCTCCCACGTAATAGTGTAGTCCTGAAAAGATGCAAACAGTTCATCAGAAGACAGAGTGATAAAGATATAACCGTTTATACCCGCGTTTTGGTATTTGTAATATTGTTCTATGGAAACAAAACACTCAAAATTTCCATAACAAAGACGAAATGAAAATTTCCATAACAAAGACGAAATGAAAAATAATAGTTAATAATTACCAATGGCCATCGACGACAACATCACAGTAAGGAGAGTACATGTCTTTTGGTCAAAAGAAAACATGACAAAAAAGCAATATTTAAAAGAAAACAAAAACACAAAGACAAATAAGTAATAAATTACTCAAAGATGAGTACTGATGCTGGTTTGTCATAATCTATTTTGTTTTCAAGATAACTTCATACGTACCTGTATTGTTGCTTAACAAAACAGATTTTAGAGCCAATGCTTCCTCAAGAGTTTCAAGATTTGCCAGGTATCCCCCATGTTGCAAACACCTGACCTGAAGGTTAAGAGAGAAAATTGGTAAGCAAGATACTGTCAGATTCAGTATTAATGTATATATTGCTCGGTCAATTTTTTCTTACACCCTGATTTGAAATCCGGTCACAATTTTCAATATCAAAATTATTGTGAAAAAAATTTAATAACCAGCTATAGAAATGCATAGTCAATAACTGATGTAAAGTAAACTAAATCAGGGATTTCTCTAATCTCTAATTCTAAGTGATTTATTACCACAGAAATTGCAGAAAAATCCATCTAGCAAACTATTTACAGAGAGGACATAATCAATATATTTGAAAGGAGTTAAAAAGCCATGTTTTTTTTATCATCTTATTTTCTAAAGTATAAGTTCATTAAGAAAAGTATTGTGCGCAAGTATAAACTCCAATCGGCGAAAGAGGGACAACACAGATTATGTCGGATTACCAATTGTTTAAACTTGATATTTTTGTTCTAAATGCTATATTACTCTATTTTATCGACAAGTTAGGGCAAAGCCTGATTTTCACGGTCTTTCAGGTAATTTAAACGATGAAGTCCGAAATTATTGACCCGTGACCAACAAGGTTAATAAGATAGGGTAATGAACATGTTGCAAGAAAAAAATAAGTATTCTGCATAAATGGTCCATGGTATTATCATTTTTAGCATTCTTTTTATTATAAATAACAACAAAGTTTCAGATAATAAATTTTGCTACGCCTGACGCGCGTTTCGTCTATTCAAGCCTCATCAGAGTCGCTTTACCAAAAGTTAAAAATGCCAAACACTATATGACAATGAAGAGAATAGCATATTTAAAGTATACTTACAAAAGCTTCGTCTCCGCTTACTTTATCGTTGTTGATGTAATAACAGCCTAATCCTATTGTCTCGAAAGGTGGGGTACATCTCTCTATAAAGTTCAACGTTCCATCTGGAAGCACAAAGCAACAAATTCCATCGATGAAAATTGAAGTAATACATGTAATTATCAGTTTGAGTACTTTAATAACCTACGTTCTTTATGATACATATATATTTTACTACAATCTCTTTTCTGTATAGGCTTTTTTAGCTGATTTCTAAAAAAGATATTTTTCCCAGTATTCTATTTTTACGACTGCTTATTTGCGAGTAAGTTATTTATATATACAGTGTTCGAAATTTTATTTTTGCGTGTTTTGTTTTTTGTCAAGTTCTTAGCTACCTCTAGTGAAGCGAAAATTATATACCCGATACAAAAACCTGTTTATATGGTTTTATATAATTTTGTTAAACAAATTTTAATATGTTATTCAATAAAAATTGTCCTGAGAAAGACGTGGTTCGATTTTCCTATAATTACATTTATTAACAAACTTAAGAAAGTTTTGAAGTGAATTAAATTACGTAATTGTATTCTAGCCTAGGTCTTGAGCACAGATTTAATTCTACATTTTGACATTGTGATACGTTGTCAAACTATGCGATGTTATGCGCAAGTCGAGAAACATAATTTCGGTCGTCAAAGTCTACTTATATTAGGATGGAGAAATTTGAAGAACATAATATACATGTACATACCCTTGTCTCCACTATGAACTATTCCTACTATCACCAATGTATGAAATAGGAAGAAAACACGCATTTTTACATCTTTTCACAGTAGATCCTTGTAAAACAGTTGTTATTATTTTTTTTCTTTACTTTTAAATTGTAGAAACATAATCAAAGTTGCGTTGGATCAGTGAAAAGAGGAAACATGTCTGATAAGAAAACCTACCATCTGATAATGATCAAAGAACGCTTTTATTACATAATTCTATTGTTATCTTTTTTAAACTTTGGTGGTTTTGTATTACAGTATTAGATTATATTGAATAAATGAACATAGCACCATCCCTAGTAATGTGAGTTCACGCAACAATGGTTTTGGTAAATATCTGTGTTTCGATACGATAATTCAAATCACAAATATAGAAAACCGATACAAAACAGAATACCAACTTGTTTACTTTTTTGTTCACTGGACAAAACATATCCGATTTAAAGGCCTTACCAAAAACAAATCGACGTAAATCTTTGGTTAGTTATGTTCATCCCTCGTGAACTCCTCCATGTGAGGCTTACCAGGTGTTAGCACAGTAACAATTAATCAGAAGTAGTTAAAAATTGTTGATTATAGATAAAACTAATGCAAAAACCAAAATGGTAGATTATCATGATTATGTTTATATCAAATATCTAACTTATGAACAACAGATAAAGGGTATTACTACTTACCTATATAGTAGTTTGGGTTCCAAAGCAGTGCGAGTGATAAAAACTCAACTTCTTACTGATATGTTCTTTAAGTTTAAAAAAAGCTTTGTTTTCTTGGATTTGCATCTCGAAAATAATTACAAAGTATACAACAAATCAGACGATTTTCATTTTTCAAAAGTGTTGAAAGAATAATGAGATAACAAGGATAAGTGTCTTGTGTGACAAGCATGTAAAACAAGCATTTGCTGCTTACCCTTTCATATCACTCTCGTTTAAATTAAAATTATTTCACTGGCTACAATTTTGCTGATTTGGAATTCAATATAACAACAGAAAAAAAGTAACACCTGACGTGAGTTTCGCTTGTTCAAGACTCATCAGAGGCGCTCTTTCCATAAATTAGAAAACACTATATGGAATGAAAGCATATATTTCAAACATAAATGTTGTACCATGAACCGAATTATGGCAACAATCAAGCTATGTCTCGATTACGAATAAAGGTAATAACAAAATTACCGACTTTGGAGAATAAATCTCAAATGTCCATAAGACAAGACAAAACAAGGAAGACATACCGGAAAAAATTGAAGATCGCAATGAAAACACGTAAAAGGAATTGAATGATATTTTGCACAGCTGTTTAGTACAATAAAATACAGGTCAAGAATGATTTTCAGGAAGATAAAAAAAAACATTATTGAAGATTTGCCGCTTTGTTAATTTTCCAAGTTTGAAAATGATGAAATTTTCTGGTCTAAGAAAGATAACTCCTTATTTTGTGTCTCATATAGATGTATAGTATACACAGTATAGTATACAAATATATTTAACTGTTGATGAATATCGTGGCGGTGTATCATTTAAGGTCCCATTAGATTCCATATTTTTTTCTTTTTGGAGTTACTGGAATGCCTATTCTTTAACCATATTTTATTTTCAATATATGTTTCACTACCGTCAATTAAAAATCAGTCATTGTAACTGGTCGTTTATGTCCTGTAAATATTTGCGTTTCTCATTTTTGGAACATTTTTGCTGTTGTTACCGAACTTGGAGAATCAATCTCAATGTCCAAGAGAAATGGCAAATCATGGAAAGCATTCCGGAAAAGTTAAAGATCGCAATGGTGCTGACTGGGTACAGGCATTTAATATGAAATGGTCGTGAAACCAGGTGTTATGGCGCACCGAAGCTCCTTCTTTAATCGCAATCTAATCCGGTAGGAACACAAAACGCAACACGGTTATGCAGACATAATAGTGATTATTAGAGTTTGTCATTTCCTCCTAAATAAAGCTTATTGATTTAACGTTCCACAACTTGTTATTTAAATACGTTAGAGTATGTGGGTATAAAACATACAACATGTTTGTGTAAATGAATGCATGTTATTAGCTCGCTTAAACATTGAAGTTATCATTTTGGTTTAACCCACCATTTCGTTTGAAATGCCTGTACCAAGTCAGGACCATTGCGATCCACCAATTCTCCGGTATGACTGATTCGTTTTTGTCATTTTCTCTGGACTATGAGATTGATCATTCAAGTTCGGTAGTTTTGTTATTACCTTTATTTGCTTATGGAATAAAAATGGATTCCTATTTCAGAGGGTTCAACATATATATGGGCTTTTAAATCAAAAACAAAATTTGAATTGTTTTCCGTCTACAAATTGAACGCATTCTTAGTACCAACGAGGGGGTTTGTTTCGAAAACAAAAAAAAAAGATTTAGTTTCTGAAAGCAGTTGATAAAGGTAATAACAAAATTACCGAACTTGGAGAATCAATCTCAAATGTCCATAAGACGAGACAAAACAAGGAATACATACCGGAAAAATTGAAGACCACAATGGTCCTGACTTGGTTCAGGCATTTCAAAAGAAATGATGGGTTAAACCGGGTTTTAAGGCGCACCAAACTTCCCTCTTCCAGTGCGATCTTTTGAGTTGAGTTATGATTTTTGTTTAAGCCGTACCCTTATCTTCTACTTGATTTATCAAAGTTATCAGGACTTTAATTCTAGCTTCTGATACAAGTTTGGTAAATATTTCTTTTCATCTTAAGAAATTTGAAGTCAATAAACCAAAAAAATCATTTTCTGCTAGATATCTTTATTCACAAATATAGCCACTATCATATCCAGACGAGTAACACATAACATTATGTATATTATATTTATCTGGAGCGTGGAAAAACACACAGTCTTCAGGACCGTTGTTACTGCCATTAGGTTCACCTGGTCCAAATACTTCATGGGTATCATTTTTCCGTTCTTGATCCATCTCCAATCCCCGTTTGGTAAATATCTGTTGATGTTTCGTCCGCCAACATAATAGGACAATCCTAAAAAAAGAAGTTACTTGCAAATTTCATGAAAGACACACTGTAATGGTCATAACTGGACATAAATAAAAAAATTACTTGTCAAATTGTTAAACGTTATACAGGTGGTGTTTTGTGCTTTGTTCAGGGAAGGTTGGACACCTAAAGTAGTTAATACCAGCTAAATTTCATATATGTTTGTCCTTAGTTAGGAACCTATGCCAAAGCTTTTAGAAGTCTGAGTCCTATTTATGTTAATTGATCTATGTCAAAAATGGGTCTTTTGCTGATAATATTGGGATTGGTATTGAAACTTACAGCTGGGTACAGACCAAGCATAACCCTGACTAGACGCGTAGTGCACATTACGTGCACTGAATATCGCGTCTGCACGTCTACTAAGTTAACACAGCAGACGCGCGTCCACTGAATTTTCGTCTGCTTGAAAAATAGGAGTAGCTCTTTTGACTACTAAGTGCACTTTTTATGTGTCTACAAAGTGCACATTAAAGTAAACGCGAAAACTTGCGTCTATTTTTACGTCTTCTTAGTGGTAAAGTGCACATTGTAGACAAAGTAAACGCAAGTTTACTTTGGGGTTAACTTTTAACTACAGCTGTCACGTCTGCCTTGTTTAAGAATATATTCACCCTATATTTAACAGGTATTAAATATGTTTAAAAAAATACTTTTTTAATCAATAAAACTTATTAAAGTCAGACTGAACATACGTGATTATCCAAATATATTCAGAGAAAGATTCTATAGATAATAAAATGAAGGAAATGGGGACACAAGGTCAATTTGAATGCAACTGAAGAATGAGTGATGGGTATGATCGGGTCTTCCCTTATCGACCTCTACAGCAGGTTTCTTTAACTACCGAGGAACGTGTTTTTCTCAACACGGTGCACCACTATGCGGTCATGTTTTCCGCATTTTTAGCTTGACGACCCCGCCATTCTTTTATGACATGCAGGACTGTTCTATTCAATCACCTGACGCACACATCAAAATCGGTTTGGCCTAAACCACCTTGGCAACTTTCAAATTATTCTCATTTATGATTTCTGATGAAAGCTCACGACAGAAATTCGTACAGACGGACGGACGGACGAATGGGCATGAGTAAATCTTGATGCCCCTTACATGTCGTTGCAGAAAAGCATAAAACTATCCCGTCTATTTTTGGGGTGCCGAATCATTAAGTTTAAATATATATTTTGTTTAGTTTATCAAAAGCTATCTTAGTTTCTAAAAACATCTATTCTATAAGCAAATAAGGGCTTGCATAAAGTCGCAACTCAAGAAATTTTAAAGAAGACATATTTTGCTTGTATAGACAAATATACGGGATTTTTATCTCTCAGATGAGAACAGATTTTCGTTTGATTTATACATTTTTGTAGAGGTATAGATTTTTCGTCCTTTGCCGGTTCACCTGAATTAATTTACTCTAGTTTCCACTCGAGTTCACGCTGCTAATTGCGTTTGGGTTGTAGTACGAAATTTTGTACGATGTGTCTTGTTTTTTTTTTTGCGGCGATTTTATGTTCAACTGTTTTGTCTTTGCCTGCTAGAACTCGTGGTATTCGATTTAGTGATAATATAGTTAGTTAGTTAGTTATTGCTTACCTCCGGAGCAGCACGATTTCAGCTATATCCGGGAGACGAACATGAAAGTGGTGATACAATGAACATGAAATGATAATGAAGTGGAGGAAAAAGGGACACAAGGCCGTTTTGACTGCCACTGGAAAAAGGAGTGTTGGGTAGGGACGGAAAAGCTAGCCTCCTGCATGGGGATCCTCCTGGTCCTACTCTTAGCAAGACAGCGGCAGGATTCTTTAACGTGCAATTAATGTAACATTTTTCCCCAACACGGTGCACCACTAAGGTTTGCGGTCAACTTTTCCGCATTATAGCCTGACGCCCCGCCATTCATTATGACAGGGTTGCCACATTTAACCACCTGGGGCACACATCCCAGTCGCTTTGTAGGCAAAGCAGCCTGATCCGATGTCAAGTTTCTGAGTTCTCTTTAGTGGACTTTTACCCACAAGCTTAGCGCTGTTGTGTGCCTATTCGCCACCCGGAACCCGCGCGGGTTCTTTAGTGATAAGCATACCCACTCTGCTACATTTATAAAACAAAGATGACCGTAGGATTATTATGGTACAGCGAGGTACGATTCATCATACTACACATTGCGTACTTCATGTATCTAGTTTAGAGTTCATAACTACAGCAGTATAGCACGAGAAATCTGTTTCGAGCATGAATGTTTCTTTTTTGCAATTGACTGCCATTAAAATAGCTTCAGTTGGCTTGGAGTTGGCTTGGAGGTAGAGAACCGACTGACATAGAATAGAAAAGGGAAGACAAGACATAATGCTATCATGCTAAAGCTGTGTAACAAATTTAAAATCAACCCGTTAAGAAGAACCCGAAACAAATATGTTACGAAAATTTGTTTGGATCTATATACGAACAGACAGACAAGATAGAGACTGCAACCAAGCCCCTCCTTTTACGAATTGGGGTTATGATTGATTGATTGATTGATTGATTGTTGGTTGCTTTATGTCCCGTCGGCGATATTGCAGCCATCATCGGGACATAAACAAGTTGGATTGGGGTTATGATATCAACCGGTATGTAAACTACGCAAAATGATAACAAAATCTAACAATTAACGAATCCGCCATTTTGTTCACAAAATCCACATAAACACACTCAACAATATCACGCCTCGCTCCGCTCGGCGAAAAACAATCTTTATACCTCCCCTAAACTTAAATCCTGGATCCGCCCCTGAAACTTGTTATATTCTTTTTAATCGGATTTATAAAAAAAAATCTGAATCGTTTGTTCATCGCTGATGAATTCCCCTTAGTGAATCATGTCATGGCCACAAGAACTTTGGCTTCCTGTAAAAAGTGTTATAAACGTATTATTTTGAAAGTTCTCTTTTTGTTTTGACCGCTAAAATGCATTTATTCATAGGGGTGCGAAAATGGAATGAAATTGTTAAAATTATAAACAATCTTTCGATGTTTTGGATACATTTTAGCATTCGAAAATACAAATCGTTGTTAGTTTTGAAATTTCTAGTTTTTAGACGCTTATGTGTTTCCTTTTCTGTGCTTTTTTGAAACAATGTCGATCGGATAAGACAAATGTAGATTGAACCAGATTACAATGCAAGAGAGATGTTTGGCGCACCATAAAACCTAGTTTTACCATCTATTTCTTTTTGAGATGACAATATAAAGTCAGGACCATTGCGATCTTTATTTTTTTCGGTATGTCTTTTTCGTTCTAGATTATTTTATCACTGTAGAAAACAGTCGAGAAAAACAGTAATACCACTCTTAATTAGGAATACAATGATTGAAATTGTAGCAACGAAACCGACCATCACCGTGAAATAGGGGAGGGTTACAACTGTTGAACAATCGGAGTAAGACAAAAATGTTTTTCTTTTTATTTTAGAGTTGTTGTGGTTAAGTCATAATAAAATCAACCGTAGAAATAAAATGTGCACATCTTCACTATCTCACAAAGATTGTGTTAAAGTTTCATGAAAATTTATTAAGTGGCATCCCACTGTTTCCCTTTGACATATCAAACTAGCTAGTTGTGGGTACATGCTAATTAATCTTAGATTATCGATGATTGACCTTATCAGTGATGTAATAATTAAGCAATTACCTGTAACCTGTTAATGATAAAAGTATACCGATGCCACAAACTTGGCACAGCGTTAGAGTTGGTTTAATTGATGGAAATCAGCTGAGAAAAACGAACACAAGAACAAGGATATCCATAAAAGTGTAACTAAACTTATTTCATGAACATGTATTTAAACGATTTTATTTTTCTAAGATAAATCAGTCAATGCTCAAAATATGTTGACAAGTAACGGAGATTCAAGGGACAGACCATTTAACTTGAAGGGGGGGGGGGGGGCTTGGTTTTTTGCTTAGGTCAGAAATATTTTTCCGCGCGCTTATTCAAAGCGTCGCGACAGAATATTTTTATTGGTTAGAATTTTGTTAATATATAGCATAAATCCTTAGATTCAAAATATATTTTTTACCCTCTGCTGCCAAAATATTTTTTTTCATCAAAATTTTCAAATATATTTTTTAGAAAATAAAACAAGCCCCCCCTTCAAGTTAAATGGACGGACCTTAAGTGTTTGAAGTGCTAATTTCGCACCTTTAAATGTATATCAACGATCCCTCCGGAAAAAGATTACACGCTAGCTTACCGGAAGTAGCACACTAGGCGGAATCGAAGTCGTTAGCTAGTTTAAAAGTGGATATTACAGATATTAGCAATAAAATATAAAACATTTCAGTGGCAATTTTGCATAATAATATTTTAAAGCAACACCAAAACAAGCACATACATTGTGTATTTCTATACTGATTGATGCAGTAATAACTTCAAATTTGTGCAAATTGATCACCATTATATTTTAAATTTTAGCTAATTCTAAGATCGAATTCTAAAATCACTCCTGAATAAACCTACATGACGTTCCAGTCAGTCCCAATTACAGTTATGGTCTATCTTTTTAAATATCAAAAATAAATTGCTGAAAATGGTAAAATGTATGTGTTGGTTTATTAATCGCAGATGGTAAACCTCACTCAGCATTAACCCGGATAACCCAGTCGTTATATTACACTCGCTAGCGATCGATAGCGAGTGTAATATAACGACTGGATTATCCGGGTTAATGCTGAGTGAGGTTTACCATCTGCGATTAATAAACCAACACAGGTGTGAAGTTTGGTTTTCCGAGATTAGACGACGAATACCACATACCGCACATTTAACAATTTGGGGACATTCAACTTCGATCATACTCGAGCATCATCGCAAATTGTTTTATCATCGTATTCGAATGGAAAAATAGTACATGAAAACATGCGGATCTTTTTCTTAAATAAATATAAAAGTTAAATTAGTCTATAGTTAATTATAAATAAATTTAATGTAATAAAATAAAAACAATAGTACGTGATTTTGGACATCGAGTGTGTTGCATCCTGGCGTCAACAGTATTTGCGATAGATCCTGCATTCTACCGACCGAAACTGCATGACACGATCTGCATGCCATTACTGACTATCAGACAAACTGTTGATCGGCATACGACGTTCATATCAGAATGTCATCTAGGGCAAATTAATCATATCAGTACATTGTATCTTAGTTTCAAATTTGATTTTTTTTGCAACCTTGCGTAAACATTATTCTTAATATATAATGTTATCTCAAAAATATCTCATAAAAGATTGTCTAAAAGTCTTTCAGCTATCTGTCAAACTTTAGTAGAATTCCACCGCGAAAGATGAGAAACTATATTCCGAATAACACACAGACGAACGGGTGCTCGTGTAATAAATCTGCCTATGATAAGTAAAGAAAACTTTATTCATGCTAGTTAATATGGAATAAGTTAATATGGAATAATGGTGAATGTCAGATAGCTAATTTAAATTATATATTGTCTTAGCTACATGCCTCCTCGGGAAATCATTGATGAATGAGTAAGCGAGAGAAGATTTCCTGAGTTCCCGAGGATCAGCTTCATGCAAATTACATGTAAAACAGTGCAACCGATTATACCGAAAAGAAGCCGAAAGTTAATAACTTGAACATCCTTCGATCATAATTGAAGTAGATCTGGTACCATAAAACCCGGTTAAACCCAGGCACTATTTCTTTTGAAATGCCTGTAACAAGTCAGGACCATTGCTAACTTCAATTTCTTCGGCATTTCTGCCTTGCTTTGCCTTTTCTCACGAGTCATCTAAGTTCTTATTGTTCATCTATCGGGGAAAGCAGAAGGGGACTTAAGCTATGCGCTCTGTCCGTCACGCCTCAATTTTTCAAACATTTTTCTAAACGCTTGTGGATATGAATGAACTGTAAAAGTTTATGTTTTGTTTTGTTTCAATAATTTTTACCAGAAATATAGATAACCATTTGAACACAGAAATATGGAACCAGTAGCTATATATGTATTGTTTTGCAATACTCCCAGAATGTTTTTCACCTTTATTTTTATTATTTGTTTCTCACGGCAACGCAGAGCGGGGATATAGAAATGCCGGGCGTCCATCCGTGCGAATATGTGTCCTTGCATGCGTCCGTCAACCTTTTTTGTAAAAGATTTCTCAGCTACTATTAATCCTTGGCTCTATATATTCGGTATGAAGCTTCATGTAGGAGTTTCATATTGTGGGATGCGTTTCCAGGTTTATCGTTGACATGTACCTTCTTCCTGTTTAACGAGCTGATTTCGAATTTTTAAGGGTAACAAGAGGCTCCACGGAGCCTGATTCGCACACCTGGTCTTAATGTCAACCCTATGAAGACTTTTGAATAGCTAAATGAGCTAAATGTTTAAGCAAGAAAAGGCTTTTCTCTATCTGCAATAGTTTTCATTCTAAATAAGCAAAAACACTATTATTTACCTTTTAAGGACTGTAACCACTAAAAGGGGTCATCTGACAACTTCGACCCTTTGGAGACTTTTGTAGAGCCTAATTAGCTGAACATTTAAGCAAGCAACCACTTTTCTTTATCTGCAATAGTTTTCATTTCATATGGCAAAAACATGAAAAAACGCTATTTTTGACCTTAAAAGGGCCATAACCCTATTAAGTGTCATCTGACAACTTCAACCCAATGACGACTTTTGTAGAGCATTTGATTCTGAAGAGCTTAGGATCCTTTGGAGTTTTTCTATCTGTTATGGTTGCTGAGTTATAAGCCATTTTAAGTGATTTTACCCTATGGTCTATTTTAGTAACAGCGGCCATGTTTTTATCGAGTCATTTTAAAATGAAAATCGTTTGTTGCCAATATGTCGTATATTATTCCTTTAAAGTTTCAGTTAAATTGGTTCAGTGGTATCAGAGAAGAAGATTTTTGAAATTGTTAACGGACGACAGACGACGGATGACAGACGACAATGGACGCATAGTGATGGCATGAACTCACATGGCCTTTGGCCAGGAGAGCTAAAAAATGGAAAAAAATTCGTAACAGATTTCTGAGCTACTACCATTCGTAGGCCTTTTGATATTTGGTATGCAGCTTCAATTAGGGGTCTCATGCATTGTATGATCGGAAGTGTTTTCAGGTCTGCCGCCTTTGTACTTCCTGCTAGGTGAGTGGACATAAAATTTTTGCAGTTCGGCGGGGATGCCAAGAAGTCTGTTCTTGTTAAATCCGAATATTGTAGAATTAGTCTTTCCTACTAAGGTGTAATGAATGGCAATACAATGCATGTATACACGGGGCAATTCAATATGATTTGCCATTATACATGTAGCGATAGTGTTGAGTATGAAAAGTATGCTGCTCAAGACTGGAAAACGTAAATAATTATGCTGCACCACAAAAGTTATTATCCGTGCGTTTTTCTCATTATGACATCTAGTGGAGTTCACGAGAGATGAACAAAACTTACATAGATTTACATAAGGTTGCTTTTGGTAAGCCATTTAAATAGAATACGTTTTGTCTGGTAAAGAAAATGTATAAAAGTTTGGATTATGTTAATTTGTGTCTTGTGTCGGTTTTCTATAGTTTATTTGAATTATCGTATCACCTTACTAGGGATGATCAAGTACGTTTGAAAAGTAAGACTCGGAATAGAAAGCATTAGCCCGAAATAGAAATAAATATAGAAGGGCTAACAAAACAGAACATAGACGATATTGAGATGTGGAATAAGTGTACGCGACACAACAAACATAAACAAACAGCAATTCAAAAAATCACAACAGAAAACAGCAAGCAGTCTTCAACATGACCATATGTCACTGCTTACCGTCTTGCATTGGCCCAAGACTTATAATACAATACAAAAGTAACAAAACCAATCCCTAAATCATCAACGAAAGACCCAATTTTTGACACAAAACAGTTAACACAGAATGACGGGGACAAACAAAGGCTTTGGCAAAGTTTCCTGGCTTAGGACAGGCACATATAAAATGATTGATAAGATTGCACAAAGCATACATATAAAACACACTGTAAAACTCAATCGACAAAAGTTCAATTCAACAGGAGAGAACCTAAGACAAAATACTGTACGAAAACAACAAGACAAGGAGGAACTCTCTTGAGAACACTCGAAGTTACTGACAACTAGCTAAGAAACATTTATCGATTGATGTAAAAGAATCAAATACATCAGTTCTAAATCCGACACCCCACGTCAAAACAATGAATGATTTAGAGTTGTATCACCACACAGAACCGACATACTTGATCGCTGTGGTGCTTATAAATAATACAGTGGATACAAAGTGAAAATTTAACGTTTTAAATTTAAATGTTTAAAATTTAAAGTTACTATCAAGCTATCAATATTACACCATTTTTTCAAAGTCTTTTACCATGTTTCGGCATCCTTCGACAATACCTTTGACAGGCAGTTCACTTTTACACGAGCTTGGTTAGTTTGCACTAAGGAAGTTGAGGTGTCGCCCTTAAAATATTTTAATTTTATGAAACTGGATTTTTTTTGGCAACTTTTAAATCTTTAGCAATGTATGTTTAGGGGAATGAAAATAGACGGTATTTTGGCGTTAATAGGATTTTAATCACTGAGTATATATAACTAAATTCGTGAACAACGGACGACATAAACTTTATGCATGCTTTTTATACCGACGGAAAACCGTTATATATTAGACATCTTTTCTTATTTTCGAAATGCGAATTCGAATTGCAAAAATAAAAATTCACATTATCCGATACAATGTTTATAAGCCTTACCCGGAGTGAACGTGCGTCTTGTGTGTGTCTACAGTGACCGCAGTAGACTAAAGTTCACTCCTGCGTTTACTAAGGCTGCGGTGTCTACTTTTGGAACAATGTCCATAAATGCATATACGATATTGAGATGTGGAATAAGTGTACGCGACACAACAAACATAAACAAACAGCAATTCAAAAAATCACAACGGAAAACAGCAAGCAGTCTTCAACATGACCATAGGTCACTGCTTACTGTCTTGCATTGGCCCAAGACTTATAATACAATACAAAAGTATTAAAACCAATCCCTAAATCATCAACGAAAGACTCAATTCTTGACATAAAACAGTTAACATAGAATGACAAGGACAAACAAAGGCTTTGGCAAAGTTTCCTGGCTTAGGACAGGCACATATAACATGTGGCGGGGTTAAACTAGTTTTTTGGATCCAACCTTCCCCCTATTGATAAGCTTGTACAAAGCAACATATAAAAAACACACTGTAAAACTCAATCGACAAAAGTTCAATTCAACAAGAGAGAACCTAAGACAAAATACTGTACGAAAATAACAAGACAAGGAGGAACTCTCTTGAGAACACTCGAAGTTACTGACAACTAGCTAAGAAACATTTATCGATTGATGTAAAAGAATCAAATACATCAGTTCTAAATCCGACACCCCACGTCAAAACAATGAATGATTAAGAGTTGTATCACCATACAGAACCGACATACTTGATCGCTGTGGTGCTTATAAATAATACAGTGGATAAAAAGTGAAAAATTTAACGTTTTAAAGTTACTATCAAGCTATCAATATTTCTGCCAAAACATACCAAATGCAAAGATTTTACTAAAACATTGAATTCGTATCCTTTTTTCAAAAGGTTTTTAAGCCAGTTTTTTATTTCCATAAGGTTATTTTTGAATTTTTGTGCTTTATAAACTACATTGCTATAAAAGTCAGGATGAGATATTCCTTTAACAATCAGAAATCTACGTGTACAATCAAATTTTTCGATGAGATTTCCATATTTATGTGCAAATTTTGTAAAAGATTTGACTAATTTGTGGTAACGGTAACCTTGTTTTAGCAATTTTTCTGTAATAAAACGGTTTTTATCATTAAAATCAGACACATCATTGCAAATGCGAGCATACCTGACTAATTGTGAAATGTATACCCCGTAAGCTGGAGCTAATGGTACGTCTCCTTCAAGAAACGGAAAATTAACTATTGGGAATGAAAAGTCATCCCGTTTATCATATACTTTAGTGTGTAATCTACCATTGATAATGCTTAAGTCCAAATCTAGAAATGGACGTCTACTTTTGCGTTTACTAAGTGACCATTTGTGTGGTCGTGAAAGTTAACGAAATGTCAGCTTTCGCGTCTACTGAAAATTTCAAGTAAACGCAAAGTGCACTTAAGCGTTAACTTAGTAAACACAGAGTGCACATTACGTGCACTTGTACACCCGTCTACATGTTATGCTTGGTCTGCACCCAGCTGTATGTATTATATTTTCAATTTGGGCGAATGCAAAACAGTGACCAGCGACCGCAGGTCCGGTTCGAACTGCTTGCCGTTTTCAATTGTAGATTTGTTTAATTGCCGTCTGTTTAATTATGTAGGTTGTATCGCATACACTTATTCCAAATCTCATTTTCCTTCATGTGTGATCTGTTTTGAAATTCTTCAAGCAGTGTGCACATAGACTCTCAACACCAATTTCCAGGAGCAAACCCTTGTATCTACCAGATGGCTCACTACTAGCAAGTAATAAACGCTAAGACAGCTAACAAACCCAAATTTTGGTGATATGTTTTGATCCAGTTACTAGTAATATAAAATTGTGAATAATATTTGAAGCTGATTTTCTAATTGTGTGGTCATTTGAGCCATCACGAAAAAAAATGACCGTCCAATTTCTAGCTAGTCACAGTTTGACTCTTGACACCAAATACTGTTATTTCTATCTGGTCTCAACCCCAAAGGCCGGAGGCAAATGTAACCTATGTCACTTTAGGCGTTAACATGGCTAAAAAATAAATAAAAATTGCTAACATACACGTACCTGTATTTTTTTCTGATTAAAACAGAAGTTAATGTCATTGCCTCTTCGATAGTTTTAAGGTTCGCCAAAAAAAAAAACACCATCTTCAAACATCTGGCCTAAAATGAGTGGTAGTTAAAAGACTTCAGGCACCAGAAAACACGTAAGATTGAGCAATAAGTAGTAAAACGAGCTTTTGTCAGTTCATTTTTTTTTCATTTCGTTTGAAATGCCTGTACCAAGTCAGGACCATTGCGATCCACCAATTTTCCGGTATGACTGATTCGTTTTTGTCATTTTCTCTGGACTATGAGATTGATCATTCATGTTCGGTAGTTTTGTTATTACCTTTATTCATTGATAGGATTTAAAACAAAAGTCCGGGTTTTTTAAATCGAGTTCCATCGTTTCAGAAGGAAGAATTCGTGAAGATTACAAAAGGACAAGAGGAGTTGCTTTTGCCCAATCTGTATTTCTTTGAATATATCAACTTACGAATGCTTCGTTTCCGCTGACTCGGTTATTACTGATGTAATAACATCCCTGACCAATCCTGTAGTAGGGCGCCTTACATTCTTCTGAAAAGATATATTAACAGTAATATAGATTTCGATAAAAATGTACATTGAGACAATACTTCTGCATTTTTGTTCCTGACAGTCTTACTTTTATTTGACAATACTTCGGAGCTTTTGTTTGTGAAAGACTTACTTATATTTGATAAAACCTCGATACTTTTGTTCTTTATAGTTTTACTTTAATTTGACAATACTTCGATACCTTGTTTCTGATAGTTTTACCTTTTTTTGACAATCATACCTCGATTTTGTTCTTTCTGATAGTCTTACTTTTATTTGATAATACCTGGATAATATTTTTGTCTGATAGTAAAACTATTATTAACTGAGCATTCTAACATTTTGGTAACCTCACCTCTAACGAGTATGTTGTTAAAACGAAACATCGTGAGTATTTTCCCTTTTTTCTGTCATTTGTTGACAACAAATCCTAAATTTTATGTTTAGTCTGGTAGAGTAAAACCTCAATTTGTTTTTTCAAATTTATATTTACAGTTATATTTTAACATTGTCGGCTTTATTTGTTGCATTTCCTGGAAATGATTTCCGTTTAAGGAAACAATTATTTCAAAACAGGAAAATAATACTTTTCTTGAGGGGAATAAATTTCCCAAGGAAATCATCATTACTGACATTTGCAATAAGGAAAATATAAACTTAAATTTCCTCTAATTAAAGTGAAAACTTAATTCCCCATAAAAGTAAATAAAAGGAAATGCTTGCTCTCTTTTACTTCTTTCATTTATAGTGGTTTTTGCCCCAACATTTTTATACAAATATGTGTGGTTGTTGAAAATATCGCACTTTTTAAGTAAGCCCAAAATGAATCCTATATACTAGTTCAATTATTTATACATTTCCACCTTAATAAATGGAAATGCTTGTTCTTTTTACTAATTTCATTAAAAGTGGTTTTTGCCTCAACAATTTTTTACAAATATGTGCGGTTGTTGAAAATATTGCACTTGTGTAGTAAGCCCAAAGTGAATCCTATGTACTAGTTTTATTATTGTATATATTTACCCCTTACCATTAGCATTACTGTAAACAAATCCTGTAATAACAATAATAAAGAAAAGGCAAAATGTTTGCATCATTGAAGCTTCCAATAACTATGTCAGTATAACACAACTTTCAAGACAATGTTTGTTTACAATGCTAATCCAAATAAAAATCTTAATGATGTGTATTACGGTCTATATAAAGGGTCGTATTACATTTTAATTTTCAATGTATACGACTTCTATTTCAATTCAGTCGTTGTAACAGATTGGAAATGTTCTTTGCACATTTGTATTTTTTCCTTTTTTTTTAATTTGCTAATTTCGAACATTTGATGCTTTTTCTTGTTTATAGTTTCTTTTTTTACGTAGCGTACTTGCATGTATTATCAACTTAATAAAATGTTCCTTCTTTTGACATATATATTTATTTCATATTCATTACACAAAAAATAATAAAAACAAGGTGTACATTATGTAAAGAAGAGGAAATTAAAGTAGAATCCCGTCCACTATAGCTTAATATAAATTTTGTTTTTATTTTTTGTTTTTGACATTCCAGACTAAGACACATGGTATATAACATTATTGATAAATCTATCCGTTTTAATACTGCTACATACAAAACACCAAAGCAGATATAAAACGGTTACTTGGTTATGTTGATTATGCATATATCAAGAAACCTGTCGCCAACATCATTTGAATCAAAACATTGGAAGATCGAAAACTAAAAGTATTGAACGACTTAATCATACAAAACAGCGCCGATGATATAGATCATGGGTAATACAAGGAAACAATCTTGGTGTTTAAGAAGCAGAGGTACCAATGGGGTATCCGAATGTCAAAAGTCCGAAAGGGCAGAGACAAAACCAGTAAACACCATCAAGAACGGGACAAAAACAGACAAACATGGAAACACAAAATAACTGAATATCAATCAACAACCCGAACTCCAGTCGAAACAAGAGTGACCTCGGGTTCCTGCAGTTCCTGCTTGCTATAGCACACCCGTCACGTTGCCAATAGTCCATTCAGCGTGTCAAATCCGGTACAAAACAAAAAGACAAAACAACACCCTATTACAAACCAACATCTGCACTCATCTGAGAGATCGAAATCCCATATTTGTCTAAAAGTGCGTGATGTCTTCCGTAAAATTTCCTGAGTGAAGACAGCAACCGAGGAGCAACATAACCCTATGTGAGCAATATTTTATCGTCAGACGTGTCGCTCTGCCAAGGAAATCGATGTAAGTCCCGCACAATTATTAACTTATACAATCGGAAACTTAATGAGTAAAAATATTCAGATAAATATGTTCATTATTGTCAGACAAGTCTGACTTAAGTTTGATCCTCGGGTTTTGCCATTGATATTAACACGGGTACGGGAGAAATTATGTGCCCGTGAACAAAAATTGAATTCCGACTAATCAGATGTATGAAGGTTTTAAAATTGAAAGAATTTTTTTCTTTTGTTTTTGCCTTTAACAATGTTGTTGACTTTGAATGAATCCTTGGCAGTGGCTAAGTGTCGTAATAAGCAAACTATTCACTGCTTTTCACGTTGATTACGTTAAGTTGTGCTTTTTGTTAACGTAGCATCAATGTTTAAGTTTCCCTACTTTAGTGATTCAGATACACCTTTGAAAATGTTTGATAGAAGCACAGAGGTACCAATGGGGCATTCAAGTGTCAAAAGTCCGAATATGCTACGACGAAAACGACAAACACGAACAAGAACAGCACGAAGAAACACAAAACACAAAATCAACCGCATGGAAATCAACAACGCGAACTCGAAACATAACAAGAGTGAACTCAGGTGCTCCCAAAGATGAAGCGGTTCCTGCCTGCTATAGTACACCGGTCGTGTTGCTTATTTCCAATTCAGTGTGTCGAATCCGGTAAAGGAAGACAAAACTATTTTTTACGACAAACCAACATCATTCTGCACTCATTTAAGAGATACATATTTATGGTTTTTTTTTGTTTATTAGGAAATGATTGTAATTTATCAAAGAAGAACCACCTTTTTCTTGATATTTTATTTTTCACAAATATAGCCACCATCATATCCTGAAGTGTAGCACATAACATCATGGATATTATATTTATCCGTGGCGTAGAAAAACATACAGTCTTGAGGAGTAGCCAAGGTACCACTAGGTTCACCTGGTCCGAATATATAATACGTCATCGGTATCATCTTCCCGTTCTTGATCCATCTCCAATCCCCGTTTGGTAAATATCTATTGATGTTTCGTCCACCCACGTAATAGTGTAGTCCTAGGATAAGAAAGGTGATTATCCTAAATTAGAGTGGTCTGGTTGGTAATAAGGATCTCATTTGGTCAGGGCGATTTTTTTTCAGAAATGTTGTGGTAGTAAATCGTTTTAAACCCAATTCGTAAGTGAATGAGTGAGTTAGTGTTTTTCGCCTTTTCAATACCATATAGGTCATAAAAAAAAACATGAATACATGTTTTGTAGGATGGTAAAATGAACAAGAAATGATAATGACAATCATGCGGGAAGGATAGAAAACAATTGAACAGAAATTTTTGAAGACAACATGAAAAGGCGATAAAATGGTAGGGGCTGTAAATTTAGCCTAGGTGGTGCAAAAACGTACGCCGTCAAAGACAGGGCCCTTTAAGTGAATGAATCAAGGCACTCGCCACACACGTTGTTCCACTATCGTTAGAGGTCAGACTTTCCGTATTATAGACCTGAAAACCTCTGTGATCACCTTTTTCAGTCGACCAGGGTACACACTTGGTCGCTCTTTGGGCTGAACACTAACCCTAACTCATACACTTAGTTGCCTCTTACGACAATTTAATCTCAGCTGCAGGCCATCTGTGTTCTGTATGGGATCCCCAATTGGTGAAAATGGTGGTAAGAAGTCAGAACCATTGTTATTTTCTTTGTTCAGACAGTTTCCGCCAATATTTATTGGAGATCAATTATTCCCATATTTGCTTAGTTCGTTCTCTTATATCATGAATAGCATTTTAGTTATTCAATCTACGTACCGGTATTTTTACTTATCAAAACAGATTTCAAAACCAATGCTTTCTCCAACGTTTCTAGATTTGCCAGGTAACCTCCTTGCTGTAAACATCTGGCCTACAGAAAAAACAGGTTCTTTTTTTTAGCACAAGTTGGCAAATTCAATATACTGCTTATGATCTCACGGGGCTTTAAAAGGCTTAGCTTTTTATCTTCAGGTTAAAAAACGGACTTCCTACGAACAATTAGCTAAAGGAGAATAAAATCTAGTAAACGAAAGAGTGGCACAGTTTGTGTCCAATAGAATGCCAAATAATTCAAAAGTCTTTTCTCGAAATATGTCAAATATTGACAGTAGTATTTAATATCATTTTCATTTTTACTTACAAAAGCCTCGTCTCCGTTCACTTTATCGTTGCTGATGAAATAGCAACCCTGTCCGATCTTCTGATATGGTAGAATACAACTCTCTATAAAGTTACAAAATGTCATTATTAAGAGATTATAAGATACAACTCCAACAATTGATATAAAGAGATTTACAGTTTTATAATAAAAAAAAACCTGTCAAATTAAAAACTGGTCGGATTTCGTTATACAGGAAGTAGGCGAGGGACAGACCTGAAATTAGAACCCAAGTTATGGATTTCCACCACGATGCTGTATACCAAATATCAAGTTGGTGTGATATTAAGTAGTTGCCGAGAAACCTGTTACGCATGTGACAACTTTCAAGAAATTTGATGAGTTCCATCATTAATTGTTAAGTATTTAACGTGCCAAAATCTGCAACTTTTCAATATCTATACACGCCTGAAACAATCGATTTTTACAACTGGTTTGAGTTTTTAAGTTAGTTGGTGCATATTTTTAAAGAATTTAAATTCTGTTCCACGGGAGGAGGAGGGTAACTCCAGATATTTTAGAGTACAGATGTGCTGCCCAGAAATCTTATTGTCACAATTATATATCCGCCTGCTTAAAAGACACCCATTTATATATTTTAATGCATTCAAAATTATATGGAATATGCTTAAACTTGACTTATTTGGTAGAAGTTCTTTCAAAATAGGAGTTTGAATTGTAAAAGTTAACAAAATGCTAGTACAGTTAAGGTCACAAGGAGGCAAAACGTGGATACGGACTCACTCTATGTCTAATGATATATGATATATGTGAAAAGTACAGGTCATCATATATCCAACATCTTTCCTACAAATTTCCACCCTTTTTTGGGGCTGCGTATATGTACTTCCCTTATAATGAATGTTACTCACTTGATGTTACTCCACTCCCCATGTCCTGTTCAAAGGTGATCAAAAAGAGAATTTTATCTTTCGTTCTAAAGTGTTTATTTTTAATGATTTTGATAGGAACTTATTTTTTATGCGGACTGGTCATTTAAGTGCTACGTCACCGTACTGACCCGATAATTTAGGTATTAAACACCTGTTCATGATACAAGGTTTATCAACGGCATACATCAAAGGGAAAATCTATTGAATACCGAAAAACGTCTATGTCCAAAATTGTTTAAAACACCAGGTTTCTTTCCTTGTAATGCACATGGTCGATATCCTCGGTGCTGGATTTGGCTTTCTTGTTCGAACGTTTTGGTTTTGAGTACTTTTCGTTTTCAACAGTTTTGGAATTTGACCTTCCAATGTTTTGATTTAAATGCTACTGATCAGAGGTTACTCCTTGAATTATCGATATATAGCATACCCAAATTAACCGTTCATACCCGCGTTTTGGTATTTATAATTTTGAAACCACTGTGCGATAAGCGCTGCTGGTGGACCAGAGGTTCCCGAGGGTAATCACAAGCCTGGTAGTCAGACTTGTCTGACACGATATACCATAAAATTTCTAATATTTTTGTCGCTGAAATTTCCGTTTTTTAAATCCAAAATTGTTTAAAACACCAGGTTTCTTTCCTTGTAATGCACATAGTCGATATTCTCGGTGCTGGATTTGGCTTCCTTGTTCGAACGTTTTGGTTTTGAGTACTTTTCGTTTTCAACAGTTTTGGAATTTGACCTTCCAATGTTTTGATTTAAATGCTACTGATGAGAGGTTACTCCTTGAAATATCGATTTATAGCATATCCAAATTAACCGTTCATACCCGCGTTTTGGTATTTGTAATTTTGAAACATTTAAATATGCCTTAGATGTAATGCGATCATCGAACAAAAGTTTTTTTTTCGTTCAATAGAATATAATTACAATGTATAAAATTATTGTCGTAAAGATGTGAAAATAAAGAAAATTTTTGTACATACCAGTGTCTCCGCTATAAACTAGTCCTACAATCACTAAGGTATGAAATAGGAACAAAACACGCATTTTATGTCTTTTCACTGTATATCCTTGTACAATGTTTGTACAGCGTTTGTTGTATGAGTTCGTCTCCTTGCGTAATTGTAGAAAGCTATGTAGACAAATGTAAACACCTTTCAATGTTGGAGAAAACAAACACATATCTTCTGCCAAAATACTAATTTATTTACCATCATGACGATGTCAAATAATAACAAATTTTGTAGCTCTATGAATGCAAAGTAATAGAAGATAATGAGATGTAATTATGAATCAGCAGACCAATGGAAAACAACAAGTAGCCACCAATGTCATTAGTCTTCTAGATGAAAAAGATTATAAATACTGATGTCTCATAAGAAAGACGAAATACAACAGGTTTAACATTAAGCTTTGACCAGATTCCGTGCCCAAAACACGCACATATAATTGAGAATCCAGCTCACAACCTGAAGGATTCTTAAATGTTATTAGCAGTACACAGACGTGATGTCATACTGTAAAACATAGCACACGTTCCAGTTAGCAACTGTACAATATCCATTATTTATTTCTTATAAAGTGAGACAGGGTAAAATTTGTTTTAGGGGTAAAACCTACCCCTGTAAATCCGTGTGAGCCAATCACATCAATAACGCACGGTGGACATCAAATTGATAAAAGTTTGCTAGTGTAAAAGTATTCGTGATGTCGGAGATGTGTGCGTGGCACACAGCGTCCGTAAACAGAAATTTCAGTAGTGTCAAATCGATATACTACTACTAGTATGTGCTATTCAAAATCACATGTATGTAAATAGGTGAACAATGCTACTTTCACCCTTTGTATTCGAAGCATAGAAAGCCTTTCCTGTCTAATTAGATCGTTTCTCATTAGGTTTGTTTTACCAGTATATTAGATTTTTTTAAGTAATTTTATCTAGTGGCTTTTTTGGAGTAAAAAATGGTACGACTTATTTGACTATCAATCAAAAATTGAGGTCGAAAAATAAGAGTCCAAACAGGTGTTTTGGAGAAGAAAAGCAGATCTTATATATTATCAGATGCATTTATATCTCAGCTGATCATCTCATTTCTAAGGTTAGAAAACCTTTAAAAAAGTATTTAGTGATGCAGAATGTAAAATTGCAAACTATTGGCCATAGGAAATTTATTCTAAAATAATCTGCACCAAAATATTTTTTCTTTAATTTATTGTCTGGATTCCTTTCACAAATATAACCACCATCGTATCCACTGCACCTTGATTTGAAAGTTCTTTTCTTTGCTTAATTAACAGGTATAAGAGTAGATAGACAACAGGAAACATTTTTCAGTATGTTTGCGTTTTCTTGTTGAAATGACCGGTGAGAAATACGTTCACTTGGCTCATCTCAACTCGCTTATCGTCTAATCAAATGACTTAATTACAGGACCGTCACTACTAAAACAGTTCATAGGGCAACACGTTTTTGACGTTACAAAAAAATTGCTTTCACAGAAACGAAATGCACAAGATATAAGATACAAGATACATGAGATACAAGATTTTTATTAAGCAAATCACTGCGCCCAATATTGAGCATATAATCATCGTTAAGCGAAATAAGTAAACTTTAAACATTTGTATGATTGGTAAAATTATAATTAAATAATAATCATAATAGTAATGAAAATGATATAATAAAACAATTGTGCTATTTAAATAAGGTATTCAAACTAAAGGGGAAATAGAAAGAAACAAACAACAATTATTGTTAGCCCCATGACATATTTCTTGAGGAAACACACTGATCCTATATTAATGATAATGATTATAAAAATCCTCTATTGTTCAATATTTAATATTTGGTTTCTAATATAATGAAAGGTTGATGTTATTTTAAATAATAGTTTTATTGAAGCTTCATCTTCTGCTGACATGAGCCAAATAAATTTATTTTTGTTTGAGAGATTTTCAAAATTCTTATAATTTTTTTTATATTAAAGCAAATAAATCTTTACGTTCATTTTCATAGATGTTACATTCGGTAAAAAAGTGTAATTCATCTTCTACAAGATTTGAATTACAAACTTTACATACACGGTCCTTAACTTCTAACCCAATATATCTGCCTTTCTCGATGTTAAGGTTATGATCACTTATTCTTAATTTTGTTAATAGCTGGCGCTGTGATTGATTTCCATTAAAAAGATATTTTTCAATTTCAAATTTAGATTTAAAAAGTCTATAGGTTCTAAGTTTATTTCCTCCTTTTGATGTTCTTTTGTCATTGTAAAGGTTTTCTTTCCAAAAAGAAATAATTTTTTCTGTAATAGCAGTTTTAGTCCTTTTAATAATATAATTAGCTTTGAATTGTGAATGATTATTAAAAATAAAATCTAATTTTAGGAGTTTAAATATTTCTTTTATACTTCCTACCCAAGATTCTTTGTTATTTTTTAACATTTCTTCACTAAGTTTAAAGGCTTCATTTAGTAAGGTGGATGAACCATTTTCTAGTTTGGTAATATGACACCAATATCTAATTAAATTTAATAGTATAGAAAATAAAATAGGCTTACTTCCTAGTTCTCCTCTACAAGCATTGTTAGTGGACTTGGATCTTACACCAAGAATCAATATACAAAATTGAGTATGCATTTTTCTAGGATATTTGAATCCAACTCCTTTTTTATATATTTTTCTAAATTGTTTTGAAATTTTAATGAGGAAAACGTTCCCCAGACTTCTGAGCCATAAAGAACTATAGGCTTAATTGTGTGGTTAAAAATGTGAAGCATAACTTTAGGGTTTGGGGTACTGTTTGAAAAGATTTTTCTTAGTTTAAAAAGTGCTTTGAATCCTTTATTATAAAGTTCCTTTTTTGCAGTGGTAAATGAACCAGAGGATGTAAAAACAATACCTAAATATTTATATTTTTGGACATTTTCTAGTATTTCATCATTATATTTTATTTTAACATTGCTCTTACGGCCTGATTTATTGAACATGTTGAATATCATTACTTTTGTTTTTCTTATGTTGATGTTCATTTTCCAATCATGGGAGAACAATTGAAAAGAGTCAACACACTTTTGTAAACCCTTTTCTGTGGTTGATAGTAAAACTACATCATCTGCATACATTAATGCATTTAGCTTATTTAAATTTAGAAGTACTGGGTCACATGAATCGTTGAAATATTCAGTAAGGTCATATATATGTTGAATAGGGTAGGACTTAGGTTATCCCCTTGCCGAACACCTATTCCACAATTAAAGAATTCTGATCTAACTGATTCTACCTTAACACATGCCTGAGATTTTTCATACATACTTTTAATGATATTGTAGAAATTTGATCCCACTCCTAGTGATTTTAATTTATGTAAAAGTCACAAGTCCCAGACGAATACAACATGAACAGTGTTCGATTACAAAAGAAATAGGTACTTACACGTGTCATTGGAAAACCAGCAATGAATTTTAACGGATGTTATATTTTTGGGGGTCTTTCGGCTTGTTCTGCTGCCCTCCACCCGCAAAAAGACTGACGAATTTTATCATTTGAGAAAGATCAATCGGCCATTTCCAAGTAGATCTGATAACCAACAATGTGATATCAAAGAGCCTTATACCTATATATGTTTTTATATAGAGTATAAACGGTAACAATAAAAATCTTAAATTCTATTTAGAAGGCTTTCGGTGGGTATTTGTTCGAACTTGGCGTTTTTATTCGATTATTATTGTTTTACTATAACTTTTAGTAATTAAATCTATTTGTTCATTCCGGTTTAGCTCTTGTGAACTCTGTGTAGGATACCTGTAAGTATATACTAAAAAATAAATAGACATCTAATGCATTGTTTAAGATGAAGTTCGGCAATAAGACCCTCTAGTACAATAACAATCTAGGAAAAATAAGGTGACATTTTATATCGTATAGTGCAAGCAACAAGAAGAAAAACCAATAAGGCTATAGAATATGGCGGAAATTTAGGTTTCAACACAAAAAAAAACAGGAAAATTAAATACCAATGAAACCAGAATGAAAGAATGTTCGGAGGAAAACATATCTTACATTTTATAAATAGATTGTGAGCATTGTTCATATTTCAAGGACTGACTTTTATATCTAATGTACAAATGTCTCCTCTATACCTCCTATACTAATATTTTGCAATGAAAAAGAAAGACTTTAATGCCAAAAAAAACAAAAGCAAATTTGAGGGCAGAGAAGAAATATTTTTTGTCGCCCTCTTTGCAAAGTACTTTGATTCACTGCTGTAAAACCTGATTTATCCCACAATTTCATTGAAAATACCTTAAACAAGTCAAGACTTTTGTGATTGCGGTTTTCAATATCTTCGGAATGACGTGTTTTCGCTACTGTTCTTTTTAAATGATTATACCTGCTTTTCGGAAATTTAGTTGCTACCTTTTAATTACTACTTACAGATGTCGTATATACTTAGTTAAAGAATCAATAGATTGACAAAATAAGATTCTACAGTAGTTTATTTACTTAGTTTTTATTTTTCACAAATATAACCTCCATCGTGTCCTGAACTGTAGCACTCCACATCATAAATATTATATTTATCTCGAGCGTGGAAAAACATACAGTCTTGAGGACCATTGTTATTGCCATTAGGTTGGTTAGGTCCAAATATATAATACGTCATCGGTACCATCTTCCCGTTCTTGATCCATCTCCAATCACCGTTGGGTAGATATCTATTGATGTTGCGCCCTCCAACATAATATGACAACCCTAAAAAGAAGATTCTTAGTTTAATACGATGTTAGTCATACATAACACCATAATCTGAAGAAACACAATGTAACGGTTATTAAACGAAAGATTCACAGGAAGTACAACAATTGATCTGATAGTCGACGGACCATAAAATAACGTCACGTCGAGAAAACGGACATAAACAACAAATGTTCAACAGTGAGCAAGGGACAGCTATCTATTTACGATTATTTTCAAACATTTATAAACGAAACAAAAAATATCAAAGCCGTTTCATAGAGTAAAATGATTGCAAATCTGTAGCCCAAAATTCAATTAATGACGTAGGAAAATGAAAGTACAAAGTCGGTGACTTACATGGTGTGAAACATACTATTATAAATACAGTTTGAATTATTAAATTATATTTCATCCCTTTTAATCTCACTTACATACATTTTCCTAAAACACTGGATCTTATTGTTGCCATTGGGGGCAAGAGTCCTTGTGACACCAGCTTTTAAAATAATTTAATATATCGCATATTAACTTTAAATCACAAATGTCAAGTCAAAGCCATTTTATTTACACGAGGGTACACTGCTCTAGCGATGAGATATAACAAAGCTATTCTTTTATATAAAAAAAAACTACTTGGTCTGGTTACAAAAATAAATATAAATCGTCGATAAGGTTTGCACCTCATTTTCAAATTCCAGCTTCTGAATTTAATTATGTAAATCATTGCCATTCAATTAGCAAAACCTATTCTAATATTAACACACTTTAGTTAGAATGTATTGCATTTTAGTTTATGTATGACTATAAGGTCTCCTTCGTCAACAAAAACGGATCGTCAAATCAAAGGTTTGTACCAATTTCTTTTTGTTAATAAACGCTATTTGACTACCGACCCAAAATAACGAGAGAAAACCTCTTTTATTTCTAGATGGCGTATCTAGATTTTGAACACTTAATGCGACCCAAAATGAAGAGGACAGGCCCTTGAGGACGTGTACAACCTATGTCACAGCATGTATTTACATTGCAAAGTCCCCCCAAAAAATATTTACTAAAATGGTTCTCAGTTTACACGTACCTGTATTTTTTCTGATTAAAGCCGATGTCAATGTCATTGCTTCCTCGAAGGTTTCAAGGTTTGCCAAATAACCCCCAAGCTTTAAACATCTAACCTGAAAAGAGTGAAGTATTTAGGCCAATAGGCTTCCGACCAAACCTGTCATGTTATAATTTAACAAAATAACTTTCAAATACATGTCCAGTTATAATCTAATGGTTGAAAGGCTGTCAAATCAATTGTACATGCTTTAATATCTCGAGAGAAAAAATATATAGTGTTTGCACACTATTTAGAATGAGTTCCTGCAGTTAGTGATAAATTATTATTAGGGGACTAGCATCAATGATTTTGACTTTATTAAGCTTTTTGTCGAGTATTTGTAGCATAAGATTACTGATTTTACATTCTATAAAGATTGGTTCCTACGTTTCTGAAGCGCGACATTGCAGAGGAGTGAATATTTCACAGGAGTTTAATTTTCACAGGATGACAGGAGTGGCATGTTCAGAAAAAGAGATGAGTGATTTCTTCACAGGACAGGAGTGGCCTTTCAGAGGAGGAGAGGAGTGACTCTTCACAGAAGAACAGGAGTGACTACTTCACAGAAGTATGGGATTGCTTAGTTCACAGAAGGACAGGATTTACTAGTTCATAGAAGGATAGGATTTAATTTTTCACAGAAGAACAGTAGTGACTAGTTAAAAGTAGGACAGGAGTGATTACTGCACAGAGGGACAGGAGTGACTAGTTCATAGATGGACAAGAATAAATATGACTAGTTTATGGAAAGACAGGAGTGACTATCTCACAGAACAAAAATGACTACGTCACGGAAAGATAATAAGGGTTTTATTATTTATCAGCTTACAAAGGCTTCGTTTCCGTTGACTCGGTTATTACTGATGTAATAACACCCCTGACCAATCCTGTAGTATGGTGCCTTGCATTTCTCTAGAATAGATAAAACTATAAGGTGTTATTGGCTATCGTAACAACTGAACGGCGTATGATTTTAACAAAAAAGTAGACAGTAAGAGAAAATATTAGACAATCTTCAGTTGAGGATAAGGCTGCTGTCTAAAGTTTGTCGTATTGTCTTTTACTGTGTTAAAATATCATCCACGAGTAAATTGTTTTAAACTGTCTCTATATCTACCGAGTCTACGATAGCCACTAAAACCCTTTCAAAACAGTATAGTAAAACTTTAAGAAATTTTGGTCATTATATGATAAAGGTAATAACAAAACTACCGAACTTGAATGATCAATCTCACAGTCCAGAGAAAATGACAAAAACGAATCAGTCACACCGGAGAACTGGCGGACCGCAATGGTCCTGACCTGGCACAGGCATTTCAAACGAAATGGTGGGCCAAACCAGATCCCATGGCGCCAAACCTCCCTCCTCCATTGCGATTCTAGGATCCGGCAATTACCATAGAACACAACATAGCCGTGAGACACAACAGAGACACTGAGGTGACCATCTCAGCACAGCAGACCAGTCAAACACTAATTAAATCAATTAACTATCATATCTTTTAACTCAATTTTGAACTTTTCCACTAGTGGCCGACAACGAAGAAAGAATTTTTTTTAGTGATCGTATGAGACGTATTTTCTTATAGCCCTGCTCCAAAAGTCGGTCACGAAGAAATCGGTGTCTGATCAAAAAAATGTGTGCAAGCTCTGGCATATCGAATAAGTTGTGAAATATAAACACCGTATGCAGGAGAAGTAGGTATATTGCTCTGTAGATTAGGAAAATTAATAATTTGAAAATTAAAATCGTCTCGTTTATCGTAAATTTTTGTACTGACATGACCACCTGGGTCAAATTCGAGGTGCAAATCCAAGAAAGACGTGAAGCAATTGATTCGGTGGTCTCTTAATCTCAAATTCCGGAGGATATATTGAAGGAATCCAACTACCGAATGAAGTGTTATTGACAGAAAGGACATCATCAATATATCTGAATGTAAGACTAAATGACCTTGCCTCTTTCATCTTCTTGTTCTTTACGAGTCCTTGAAAAAAAATTCAGTCTCGTAAGAGTATAAAAACAAATCGGCGAGGAGAGGAGCACAGTTTGCGCCCATTAGAATGCCGATTTGTTGTTGAAAAATCTCTCCTCCGAAGGTGACAAATATGGTGTCAATGAGGAAATCAAGCATACTGCAAACTTGTTCCAGTGTGTAACAAATTTTATCTTTGAAAGATGTTTTGGAAAAGAATGTAGAATTATACCCCAAAACAACAAAATTCCTAGAGTTTGAAAAGGCTTTTTCGAGAAGTTTTTTCAGGCGACATTTTAGTTTTTCGTGTGGCAAGGTAGTGTATAAAGTTGAAAAATCGAACGTTTTCAAAGAGTGAACCTCAGAAAATGATCTGGATTTAAAATGATCTAACAAATCTTTTGAGTTCTTCAAAATCCACATATGGTTAATTCCACTATGATTATAAATAGGGTCGCAGTATGCTTGTTGACCTTCTTTGACAGCAGACAAGATTTTAGTTAAATGAACGGACAGCTCTGTAGTTGAACATGATGAAGATCCAGCTATATACCTTTCTTTGTACGGATTTTTGTGAAGTTTAGGTATCAGTACAAATATGGTAACTCTTTATGTTCCTCTTTCATTGGAATATTGAAAGAGGACATAAAAGAGCTATGGTTGGCTATGATTTCATCTTTGTTAAATGTAGTCCGTGTGTATGTAGCACTAGCGGAAGTATTACCATCAATGCCTAGTTCTTTTATCAGACAATTGTAATAATGTGCTTTACATACAAAAACTATATTATTGGAAGCCTTGTCTGCTGGCGTGACAACATACTTGTCATGTAAGGAAGAGAGACAATTGAGAGCTTCACGATCTCTAAATCGAAGAAGGCCGGAGGTTCACACATTTGCGAAGTTTGTCTATTCGGCTTCGTACAAGAGATCGGATAGTCCTTACCCAGTCTGACAGTGATTCAAGCTCTGGTTCTTGGTCCTTTTCCCTCTTTATCCAGGGTCTAACATAGTCCTCCACAGCGTTCATGATGATCTTAAAGTTGTGATTCCAATTTATACGTTGCGGTTCCCTGAATTTAGGTCCATGGGAAACCACATTACGTAATACTGTGAATTCATTTTTTTTTCGTGGGTACCAATTTTCGTTGTTTGATGAAAAAAGATTTGTTCATGGATTTTTAAATTCGTGGATTTGAAAAATGCAGCATACAGATCAAAGTTAAATTTCCTCTTCGTTTGGCATCAATTTTCGTGGGTAAAGGTCATCTTATTAATTATCAATTATCTTAAGATCACCCGTGATGACATGACCAGATGGACCATAGACAAAGGGAGAATGACTTAAAGTAACAGCTTCGATGGTGAGTTAGTACAATAGCTAGTACAGGGTGCCGTTTCATAAAGCGATTGCTAATTAACGTGATCGTTGTCCCATGCAAATTAAATGGGCTTACGTAAGGCTAACGATCGCTTTATGAAACGGCACCCTGGTGTCTATTTTTAAATTTTTCGTCTACTTTGTGTTGTAAGTTAAGGCAAATATTTTCAGAAAAGTAAACAATTACAAAGAATATATCACCAAAACATGGATTGAACAAAAGATGTAAAAGCTAGTGTATATCATGTATATATAGGCTTCATGTATTAGTAACAACTCATATTAATTAGCGCGCGTTTATAAATACATGGGGATTTTTAAAAAAGGGAATTTTTTAAAGTATATAGTTCAATGGGCTTCCTGATGTTGATAGCATTGCTAAAGATATTGGAAGTTGATAGTTCTAGCAGATTGTGGAATTACTTTAAATTTTTAATACTAAGAATAAACAAGCAAGCACATGTGCTTTAGGTCGTCAAGAAACTTCAAATGCATTGAAAGACACAATGACGAGTTAACCAGCTTTGCGATCAAAATTAATGCATCTTAGATGAGTTGAACATGCATCAAGGGATTAAGGGAAGAGTGGACACGACTCTCCCCATTCGATTGTGGTGATTGAATATAGATATAATATATGCATATATGATAAAATATATGCAGGAGAGTGTGAGGGTCCGTTCTCCCCTTTGGTTATTCAATTCCCCTTCTTTTAAACAAAATGTGTGGATTGTTGAGATAATAAATGACTGTTCCATTATTCTATAAGCAACAGATTTCTTCATCATATACTTATAGTTAATAAAGGATTTTTTCACTTTGCGATAAACTGTAAAGAAAGAAATTGTGTTCGAGATTTTATGTTCCGTGGCTGATAAAGCTGTGACGTCTCTTCCGAAGCTGATAAAGCTTTATCAAGCCCGCTTTCGGTAATTTATTATACCCTTTTTCGTCACTTTTTGGACACCTGACGTCATTCGTGAAATTGCGGAACGGCGCTGTTTTATGGCGTCATTATGTTTTACGCTTTGTCATTATCAAAAATTGATTATGCAACAAGATGAGAAAGAAATTCTTTTTAACTAAAATTCGGTTTTCAAAAACGATATTATTAGTTTTTTCCCTAGTCAAATGTTGAAGTATATGATACATACATCATTACATGTCTAATTTTATATCTTACCCTTAATCAGCCCTCGGTCGTTTATCATCCCTCGAGCCCTTCATCTCTCGGGCCGATAAAATCACCTAGTGCTGATAAAAGGGAGATATAAAATAGTAATAATCTATACTATACTAGGCAAACCTTTAAAGAGGCATTTCCCCTAAACTTTGACTGAATGTCAACAGAAGTTTTATAATTCAAAAGAGCTTAACAGCCACAAGATTTTCTTATTAGTTGGTTATAGATTCAGAATTCTATTTAGAGAGATTTACCATATATTTTTTTACCGTGTTTTGCGGATCCAAAATAGAAACACAACTATTGTGCAGAATATCCCAGGATATATCATACATACGCTGTATTTTGTTTCACTAAATTCTGTTTATTAGTTTTAAAGGGGATATTTGGAGAAAAGTTAACAGATGACAGGCGACGACGAAGACCAAGTGATGGAAAAACACGAAGATCACATTGCTCCTGACCTGGCTGTTGTTTCAATAGAAATCAAAGGGACTTGCTCCGTCTTGTATCAAAACTATGTTAAGAGTGTATCTACTATACGAAAAAGCGACTTTTTTTTCTTGAATTGTACATCGACTTTGACAAAATATTGATAGAGAAGCCAAGTTCCTGTAATACATCTGAGTTATTTTCTATTACTTCAATACAAGTGTTGACTCTAATGCATATTGCCTAGCAAGCCGCTATGGACACAAAAAGCAAAGGTCTGCTTTAGAAAAAAAAGACTTTATTATTTCTAGGTCCTGCTAAGGTTTATTGTTGGATTCTATATGTAGCCTTTGCTGTACACATACTATAAAATCGATCTAAAATTAAGCCATTTTAAGATAAACATGTTGATGAATCTAAGTCATGTAAGTGTTTATCCTAAACATTATTTGTTTTTAGGTCCAGTATAAGCATTGTACATGTAGGTTTATTATCTCCTATTTAGTTAATAAAACTGCATCAAAGCTTGGTTATGTTAGTGGGGGAAATAGGAAACTATTGCAGATAGAGAAAAGCTGTTGCTTGCTTAAACCTTCAGCTCATCGAGCTCTACAAAAGTCTCCATTGGATCGAAGATGTCACATTCTGTTGTTTATATATACTTATAAATCAGCTTAATGTTAAAGTTTAAAAAGGTTTCAATCTTCAAATTATTCTGAGAACAAAAGCTACCAACGGGATTCTGGGAATACCGAAGACGAAAATCAAACATATTTTTTTTCTGTGTGTTGCACTTATCACCAATAACAAAAGCAAATCCTTAGGTTTTAGAAGCAAATATCCACGTGAACTTAAAAAGTCTAGTACTACATATCTTAGAATATCGTCAAAATGTAACTGGTAAAACACAGATCAACAATATTCGATATATGGGTAACTATTGGGAAAATTTCATTAATGGCAAAATATCTTTATTTGCTTAATTAAGAAAATAAAATATCAAAAATGAGAGTTCGGCCACATACAACCCTAATTCAAGCAGATAAAACCTATTTCAGTCACTTTTTTAAATTTTTAGGACTAAATTTAGGACATGCCCTTTTTAGGATGCCTTCAATAACATGACTTAGGATTGAGACATGTCCAAAAGACAATCCTTAGACATGTCCTAATCCTAGGACACCTTCGTTAACACGGCCCCAGATCCAGAAATTTTTGAAAGGGGTTGGTCCACATAAAGTCCGCTGTGGACGAAGGACGAAAAGAGGGTGGTTCCAGACAAATTTTGCAGAAAACCTACACGTTACTTGCGGAATTTTTTGCGAAAAGGAGGAAAATTCCAACCTCGGACCCCCCCCCCCCGGATCCGCCACTGCTCAAATATTTTTGATTGTCACCTATTCAAAGATTGTCCCTCCCTTTATGATAGAGACTAAAGCAAACTTATACAGGAACAATGCAATCCATTTTCCACACACAGGGGCTTGGATTCTGGTCATTTTGTATTGACTTTTAAAAAATCGAACCCCTACTCTATAATCCAAGCCCCTGTGGTTCTGCAAAGTTAAAATTATTTTCTGACATGTTTGTAGTTGTGGCGACTTTGGTCTCTGTGTGGTGAATCGACAAAATTATCAAGCAATGATAACATTTTCGAACAACCAATAACTTGTGATGCGGATTCCGCAATAGCTTTGTGAGAAATTATCCTTATTAAAATGACTTAGATCAAGACAAGACGAATGGTCCAATGTGGCTATTTTGTCATTTTCTCAAAATCAATAAAATGCTTGAATTGTGTGTGTCTGATTGACCTATTTTGCTTAAGCATTACTGTTTGTGATGATAAACTTTATTCAATGAATAAACATTTTGCAGTCAAAAATTTATAAGAAAGTACGCTTAAACATGTGCACAACCTGATAAAGTGACTACGCCATGTACGCTACATGATCTAGTTGAATCGCATTGTTGCTTTAAAACACCGCCACATAAAAGCATGAAAAACGAAGATACTGTGTACAACTTATTTGCAAGATTTAACTTATTTTATGGTGTCCGAATAGTATTTTTTGTCCTTTAAAACTTTATTCAATTAAGTAAATTTTCGCAATCCACAATCAAATATCCAGTTGAGGGCAGATTGTTAAGAAGGATTATGAACATCAAATGGACAGACAGAGTATCAAACATTGAACTCGCTGAAAGAACAGGTATACGAAACATTAATGTTGAGATTAAGAAAAGGAGATGGAAATACACAGGGCATATTTTGAGGATGGACAACACCAGGCATGTAAAAACAGCACTGAGGTGGACACCAGCTGGCAAGAGGAAGCCAGGAAGGCCAAAAGGTACATGGAGGAGGACACAAGAAGCAGAGATGAAAGAGTTGGGATACAGCTGGGGAGAACTTGAGAAAAAGGCAAAGGACAGAGCTGGATGGCGTACCCTGGTGGAAGCCTTATGTGTTACCTAACACGAAGAGGATATGTATGTATTTTGTCTTATTAAATCATTCTTATTCTTTAAGAACACCAAACGAATGACCTCAGCTTTTTCAAAAAGCTAATCTTGTTGGCTTTAATGATGCAGGTTCACCTTCTAATTCATATTTAATTATCAGGCTTGTGTATTGCTACCGTATCGACGGTAAGTTCTTATACAATCGTTTCATTTCAAGCCAAAAAGGATTTAAGCTTTTACCTGGTGTTTTTTGTTACTACCTATTATAAAAAAACATTCTAGGATACTGAGATTAGGTCGTTTGTTTCCGTCGTTTCTATATTTACAAAAGCTCTTTGCAATGCACATACTTTCATTTTTCACTCGGTGGCTATATTCGGATTCTCAATCTTCGGATTTCCATCAAGACAATATGGCCGCGACCAGTAGATTATGTGTTCCGCTTCGGATTATATTTTAGTCTCCTCTCAATTTTCTCTCAATTTCCTTGTTTGTTCTCCATGTCTCTGCTCCATATAAAAAAAACTGATCTTACATTGCTTTTATACAGTCTGATCTTAGTTCTGTATGATATTCTCCTAGACTTCCAGATGTTCGAAAGTTTATTAAAAGCTGATGTTGCTTTCCCTATTCTAATACTCATTTCTTTCATCACTTCTCCATCACAACTTAGAGTACTTCCAAGATAACAAAAGTCTGTAACTTCTTCAATAGGTTGTCCATTCATGATGATATGGCTGTTGTGACGGCAGTTGGTTTTCATGACTTTTGTTTTTCTGTCGTTTATTTTCAATCCTATTTTCTTGGCTTCTTTACTTATGTTGTTGGCTTTCATCTGCATGTGGTGGTACGTTTGCGAGAACAGACTAATGTCGTCAGCAAAGTCCATGTCCTCTAATGAACTTGTCAGTCCCCATTGAATGCCTCTTGGTTCGTCTATTGTTCTTCTCATTACCCAATCTATTGCTAGAATGAAAACTAGCGGTGAGATTATACATCCTTGTCTGACCCCAGATGTTATCAAAAACCAGTCTGTGAGTTCACCATCATGCCGTACTGCACATCTGAATCCGTTGTACATTTCTTTAATGATATTAATTACTTTTTGGTTGATTCCGTAGTGTTGAAGAATTTTCCAAAGGGAGTCTCTATGAATACTATCGAAAGCCTTCTCAAAATCAATAAAATTTATATATAGTGATGAATTCCATTCATTAGTCTGTTCAATTATAGTTCTTAAAATAAATATGTTGTCAACACATGATCTGTTTCTTCTAAAGCCACTTTGTTCTTCCCTTAAAATTTTGTCGACTGCTTCTTTAATTCTGTCAAGTATAATTCTACTCAAGATCTTCCCAGGCACTGACAGAAGACAAATACCACGTCAGTTGTTACAATCAGTCAGTTGTCCTTTTTTGGGTAGTTTTACAATAACTCCCTGTTTCCATTCTGCTGGTATAACTTCATCTCTCATGATTTTATTCAATAGCTGTTTCAGAATATCTACACTAAGACCTATGTCTGCTTTCAATGTTTCAGCTTGTATTTGGTCAATTCCTGCTGCTTTGTTATTTTTCAGCTTTTTTATTGCATTTCTTATTTCTTCTTCAGATATTTCACCAGTGTAGATATTAAGTTCTGGATGATCAACTTCATCAAATGTATGCAGCTCTTGTGGTGACTCTCTATTCAGTATCTCACAGAAGTGTTCCTTCCATCTGTTTAGTTGGTCTTCCTGCCTAGTTAGCAATACACCATCTTTCGATTTAACATGATTGTTACTGTTGATGCATTGGCCACTAAGGCTCCTAGTAATTTGGTATAAAGCCCTCATGTTTCCACTATTTGCTGCTTCCTCTGCTTTCTCTGCTTGTTCTTCGATGTAATTATTTTTGTCTTTCTTTGTATTCTTTTTCACTTCCTTGTTCAACCTAATGTACTCATCTTTTTTGTTGTTATCATTTGGGTTGGCCAACATTTGCTGTTTTGCGTTTTTTCTTTTCTCAACTTTCTCCCAGGTGTTATCAGATATCCACTCTTTTCTCTGTTTGCTTTTAAAACCTAAAACCTCCTGACATGACTCTTTGTATATGCCACAAATGTCCGTCCAGTTCTCATCAACTGAACGATCTACTAATTTTCTCAAAGCCTCATATTTATTTCTCAGTACAGTGCTGAATTCCTGTTGTTTCTCAACATTTTTCAATTGTTTTATGTCAAATGCAGTACTTTTCTGTTGCTTTCTATTTTTTCTCAGCTTAAGTCTTATTTTTCCAGTAACAAGATGATGATCGCTACCAACATCAGCTCCTCTCTTTACGATTACATCTATCAATGATGTTCTCCACTTCTTGTTAATTAGGATGTGATCTATCTGATTTTTGGTACGTCCATTTGGTGATACCCATGTTTCTTTGTGTATGTTCTAATGTTGGAAAAGAGAGCCTCCAATTACAAGGTTGTTGACAAGACATGTTTCTACTAGTATTTCACCATTTGCATTGATGGTACCCATTCCATGTCTTCCATGTCGTCCCATGATCTCATCTGAGCCGGTGTTGTCTGCTCCAACCTTTGCATTGAGATCTCCCATTACTATGACAACATCATGCTTTGGTGTTTCTGCATATGCTGAGTTCAACATGTTGTAAAATTCATCTTTTTCACTGTCTCTGGCATCGTTTGTGGGTGCATAACACTGGATAAAGGTAATGTGCCCATAGGATGTTTTGAACCTTGCTGACATTAGTCGTTCATTGTATGGTTTCCATTCTATTAAACTCTTAGCTGCTGTTTTGTTAACTATTATCGCAACTCCTTCATGATGTTTCCCGTCATTTCTTCTGGAGTAGTATACTTTTGCTCCAGAGTTATGTATAACAGCACCTGAATTTGTCCAACGACATTCACTAATTCCTAGAACTTCTAGATGGTATGTGTTCATCTCTCTAATAACTTGCGCTAGTTTGCCTGGCTCATACATTGTTCGTACGTTCCAGCATCCAAACTTTAAGATGTTCTTTGGAGACAGGATGGATTGTTTCGAAGTTATTATTCTCGTCATATTCTGCCTTAAAGCAGTGGTGTCATCCTGGCTACAAAAAAGCTTGATATTGTTCCCTGGTTTCCGTTTCTGTAGCTTTGTTGTTTCCCATGTTTCCATGGTCCTGTAGTTGGGGCGCTAGCCCAACGCACAACCTACTCTCTGTTGGATCGGGTTTTCTCTCTGGGTTTTCCTTCCCGTAGATGATTGCATTACTCTGCTAACGGAAGTCATCTCTCCGGATTTTCTGTCTGGGTTTTCTCCCATAGCCTTTGACTAAAAAGTCCATCACAAGGCAGTGATACTATTTGACCCATAGCTGTGATCTAGGATTGCAGGTACCAGGGCATATCCACACGCCGGTGGTCCTAGCATACCGTGCATCTAGGGGCCTAGATTCCTCCGAGACCTTGTGATTCTGCCTGAGGCCGCAAGGTACCCAGTTGCCATCTGCCACCTCGTGGAGGATCCCATATCTGGGTCACATAGGTCTTGTTGTATGAGAGGCTATTATTGGAAGGGTCGACTAATGCACAAGGCTGCTTCCCTTTCGCAGCAAGCTGCTATTAAATGGTAGGGTTGGCAATTCAACACCCACACTGTACGCATCGTACAACCATTTGGCAGATTAAGACAAAATAGTGTATGATAAATGGTAATTTATAACGTTTCAAAGAAATCAAATAGCATAGGCGGATCCTGGGGGCCCGGCCCAACCCCTTTTTGGCGGAGAAATTTGGTTGAATATATAGGAAATCATTGAAGCATGACTAAAACGGGCCCCCTCTCAGGCCTGTCAGTGGGTCCCCTTTTTTTCGAATCTCTGGATCCGCCTCTGAATAGTTTAGAAATCTCGTAAAGAAACTTGATATGGAATAGAATTATTAAACTCAACAAACTTAAGGAAAAAGTTAGAGCAATTAAAACTTTTTTTTCATAAACTCTATCAATTTGTCATACAAATGGGTCAATCTGAAACGTGTTTTGTGGAAAAACAGAAAAGACTCGAACTTTTTAATCGCCCTACCTAATGTTAAACTATTCTCATGTACAGTTTCTGGAGAAAAAAACTTGATGGAAATTCATAATGACGTACATATGAACGGGCGGACAAAAGTAAGGGGCTCAATAGAAATGTGCACATAAAACAAAATGCAATTACAAAAACAACTTAACTGCAACAACAACATGAACTCAACAGTCCAAACATAGGTATTAAATTTAAGTGTTCCGGTGGAAAAATATTGAAATTCTGCTTGTTATAACAAACTTTTCACTTTATCAATGGTCAAGTCCCGGGTGGCGAATAGGCTTACAACAGGACCAAAGGGTGAAATAATCTAAAATCGTTAATTTCACAGGATATGCTTCATATAGCTGACAGTAAAGACCATAAACTGAGCTTTAAAGAAGCGATTTATCTAAAAAAAAACATGTACACCCAACTTGTTTAATAGACGATTTGCGTGTCAAAGCACATGAAATATTAGTTAGTGTAAGAGCTTTTTTTTGTTACAGAAAATAAATGTACCCTTCTAGGTCACATATTTTTGAAATTTGATTAGATTTCTTAGCTGCTGTGAAAAGCATTCCGAATTTAAGAAAGGAAACTTCTATAAATTAAAATCTTCTTTACGTTGTCAAAAATATATTATGATAGACATATTAAGACACAGCTAGATCTTTAATCTTAAGACAAGCCTTATTATTATTTTTTTTTTACAAATTTTAGCTTTCATAAGAAATGCTGGGTCCTGGGAAGAAAACACTTGTGTGTTAGAGTTTCTTTAGAATTTCTATTTTTATTATGAATTTTTTTTTTTGAAAATAAACGGGAACGAATACGGTTCAAATGTTAACATTCTAGGCTGATCGCGATTACAATGATTGTGTAACAAATTGACATACTAAGCTCGATTCATAGATATTTATAAAGTAAATTGTATATTTTAATACAGTTTTCTTTTCTTTTAGATTCTAACTCTTTATTTAGAATAAATAGGATTACATACATTTAAAAGAGGGCCATGTTTGCTAAAAGTAATTAAAGCATGCAGATGGTGTAGCTTAATGATTTCATATTAGATTATCTAATCATTTTTAGATAAGCAGATTTTTACGTTTTACAATGTTTACATCAAGTTTAACAAAACTTTACCATGCAGCGACTTCAAAACTTTTATACATCTCCATATGACATTCGCCGCGAATGACAACTAGCCTAGAGTCCACAACTATGAGCGCCAGTTTGAATGTTCGGAAGAAAATATTTTCAATATATCATTTGGATAAAATTTCATTTTATTCATTAATCGTTATTTGTGACATGCTGAACATGGTGCAATGATTTAGAGGCCGATCATTTATGTTAAAGGAGGCCTTTTTTGGCCAGCCCTTTTTCCGTCCAAACCATTATGCATATAGATTATTTGTTTTTAAAAGCTAAGTCGTTAGAATTTTTTTTTCATTTAGCATTATCTTTAATGCCAAACATCCTTTTTTATATTGTTTTTTTTTAATCTTAAATGCTTGATATTTTTTTTTATAAAAATCTGATTCAAAAGAGTTTTTGAGAGAAATCCTAAACCTTTTAAAATATTTGGTCGACTGCTTAGCTCCTGTGACATCGCTGATTAGGGTAACCATATCAATTATGGTTATGAGGGATAATTTCTTCAGATTTTTTCCAAATACTGTTTCAATCGTCAGCTCTCTCTTCTGATTTCAATTTTGTCACAAATGATTGTGGGACCTATATAGCAGACCGTCAAGTCTGACAAGAAAGTGTCATGGGATTTCGAGCTCTCAGATGTTGGTTTGTCATAGGGTTTTGTTTTGTCTTCCTTTACCAGTTTTGACACAATAAATTGACCGTTGGCAACGTGACGGGTGTGATTAAGCAAGCAAGAATTGTTTATTCTTCGAGCACCTGCGTGCACTCTCGTTTGTGTTGTTAATTGATAATCAATAGTTTTTGTTTCTGTGCTTTATATGCTATTTAATTCTTATACTGTTCTCGCTGTTTTTTACTGGTTTTGTCTCTGCGTTTTCGGACTTTTGACATTCAGATGATGCCCCCAGCGGTTCCTCTGCTTCTTTCAGCATAAAAATATCAAAACTGGTAAAAAAATTGGTTAATTTTGTTATGCTGAATATCGATCTTTTAAGGATTAACCTCTCATTGGCAGCATTTGAATTAAAATATTGGAAGGCCAAAAACCAAACAAAATATCGAATGAAAAGTACTCAAAGCCAATAGACTATTACAACTAATTTAAGTACGTTAGACCATGTTTAGCATGTTTTACTTGTTGTATACATGATATATTGATTGAGATTTCGTCATAAAACTGCTACAAGTGTAAATCAACCTGAGTTTCGTTGCTAAAATATCGGACACATTATTTGCTTGTGAACAAATAATATATGTGGGTTTTGAATTAAAATTAAAAAAAATAACAAAAAGATTTGCTTTCAATATGAAATCAGAATAATTCTTGTCAACACGACCCGGTATGTTTGTTTCCACAGAATATTACTTTTCTCACTTTTTGGACAGGACAGTTCCTATTTTTAGCGGTGTGAGATTTTTTCTGTCTCACACCACCCCATGTGAGATAGCCTCGTGCAGTTTCCAAGGGACGTAACTCTATTGTTAACGTCACACTATGTTTTGTAAACAAATCCACGTTGTACAATTTACGGGTTAAGTGAGAAAAATAATCAAACACCGATGATAAGGGCAAGAAGCAGAGGTACCAATGGGGTATCCGAATGTCAAAAGTCCGAAAGGGCAGAGACTAAACCAGTAAACACAAACAAGAACGGGACAAAAACAGACAACACGTAAAACATGGAAACACAAAACTACTGAATATCAATCAACAACGCGAACTCCAGTCGAAACAAGAGTGAACTCAGGTGCTCCGGAAGAGTAAGCAGTTCCTGCATGGTTCATTCTTTGGTAAGATTTCTTTACATCTGCAACTCGGCAGAGCCTCGTTGCAGACTTAAAATCTTTCCCTCGGGGTGTCGGAGATTTCCTTATCTTGCCCTAACACCGGTGTTAGATTCTTATATTCTAATTTAGTTATGTCGTATTCTTTACTTTCTCTTTGCTTTGTAAATGTTTGAAGGACTTTGAGATTCTTACATCTCTTTGGAATTCATTTCTTTGCTTTTTTAATAGTCAATAATCACAAAAAGGGTAAGTGTCTGTCGATACTTTATTTTTCACAAACGTAACCACCATCGTAACCAGAAGGGTGGCATGGAACGTTATGAATATTATATTTATCCCTGGCGAGGAACACCATGCAGTCTTCGGGCATCGTCCTACTGTAATTAGGTTCATTAGGTCCGAATATAAAATACGTCATTGGTATCATCTTCCCATTTTTTATCCATCTCCAATCTCCGTTCGGCAAATACCTATTGATGTTACGTCCACCAACATAATAGTGCAAACCTAAATAAGAAGGAAAGTATGTTTAAAGTAGTTAATTACAGATAACCCTATTTAAATACACATTGTAACGGTTATAATTGAAACCTAATTATATTTATACTATATGAACACAGTTTGAATTATTGAATATGATATTGAAATTCTGGTAATGTCACATATATTAGATTATAGCTTGCTCCTGACAACAGATTTTTATTGAATTAACTAGCGGATTTTACATGATCTTTAATCCGCAACCATCAAGAGAAAGCCCTTGTGTCCACATGAGTTTTAAATAGGCTAGTGACAAAACAAAACTGACTCACAAAACCTTTATTTAAGTAAAAGCGTTTGATCCGTTTTCTAATAATATTGAGCCGGACTAGATTTTCGAAATCTAGGGTCCTTTTGCAAAAAATCGGCCGCCCTATCACATTGCTTCTTTTTAGCTCACCTGGCCAAAGGCCATGTGAGCTATTAATGTGCCATGACTTGTCGTCGTCGTCGTTAACTTTTCTTCAAACTTCTTCTCCTCTGAAACAGCTGCACAGATTCAAACCAAATTTGGTCTGGTGTTACTTTAGGGTATCCCCCACAGAACTGATGTGGGGATTTTTGATTCGTCGAAAAACATGGCCGCTGTTGCTAAAAATAGACCAGGGGGGTCAGACTACTGTTTTTGGCTTGCGAATCAAAAAGTATAAGAGATAGATGAAATCTGATGCCACGCTACTGCTTCAGCATCAAAAGCTCTACAAAAGTCTCTATTGAGTCGAAGTTGTCAGATGATCCCTTATGGGAGTTACGGTCCCTTAAAGGAGAAAAATAGCATTTTTTCATGTTTTTGGCCTATAGAATGAAAACTATTGCAGATAGAGAGAAGCTGTTGCTTGCTTAAATGTTCAGCTCATTTAGCTCTACAAAAGTCTCCATAATGTCAAAGTTGTCAGATGACCCCTTATAGGGTTATGGCCCCTTAAAGGCAAAAAATAGAGTTTTTGGCCTATAGAATGAAAACTATATTGCAGATAGAGAAAAGCTGTTGCTTGCTTAAATGTTCAGCTTGTTTAGCTCTACACTAGCCTCCATAGGGTCGAAGTTGTCAGATGACCCCTTATAGGGGACACAGCCCCTTTCAGGTGAAAAATAGCATTTTTGCATGTTTTTGGCCTATAGAATGAAAACTATTGTAGATAGAGAAAAGCTGTTGCTTGCTTAAATGTTCAGCTCATTTAGCTCTACAAAAGTCTCTATAGGGTCGAAGTTGTCAGATGACCCCTTATAGGGGTAACAGCCCCTTAAAGGCAAAAAATAGCGTTTTTGGCCTAAAGAAAGAAAACTTTTGCAGATAGAGAAAAGATGTTGCTTGCTTAAATGTTCAGCTTAATTAGCTCTACAAAAGTCTTATAAGGGTCGAAGTGGTCAGATGACCCCTTTAAGGGGTTATGGCCCTTTAAAGGTGAAAAATAGTGTTTTTTGCTTTGGAATGAATACTATTGCAGATAGAGAAAACCTTTTTATTGCTTAAACATTCAGCTCATTTAGCTATACAAAAGTCTTCAAAGGGTTGACATTAAGACCAGGTGAGCGATTCAGGCTCCTGGGAGCCTCTTGTTTAACATTGCTCCGCACTTAAACTTTTTAAGAAAATACTGTGAGCATGCAATGTTATCTTCTAGATTGTCACACATTGACTCTCGAAGCCAAATGCCATGGGCAAGGTCTTGTAATTCCTAGCTGAACGTAATTTGACTCGACGCCAAAGACTGTAATTTCGAGCGGGCCCAACCCTGACTCTTAACAACGCCGAATGTTGGGACCAGGCATATGTGGTCGAATGACACTTATGTCACAGAGGGCCCTAACATGTAAAAGCACAAACAACTTAGCAACTTACTAAAATTATTATTAGTAAACACCTACCTGTATTTTTTCTGATTAAAACAGAAGTCAGTGTCATTGCTTCCTCGATGGTTTCAAGGTTCGCCAAATAACCCCCAGTCTTTAAACACCTGGCCTGAAAAGAGTTTGGTAACAAGACTAAGACCCACTAGAGCATAACCAGTTCACATGGAATACGATAAAATTGAAATATTCCGATTGATATTGATTTCGTTAACAGACGGTCACACTGACATAACCGTTTTATATTTTGAGTTTCATAGAGGATCAATATTGTTTGATTCATTTTTAACGAATCCCTGCAATTTATGATAAACTTTTTTTCTAGTGGATTGACGCTTTTCGGGTAATGTTATTTTTAATCTTTGACCGACTGATGTGCAATGTTTTAAATGCACCTTGAGGTCGTCTTTTGTAAGTTAAATGTAGCAAAGAAGAAGGTCGAACTCCCACAAAACAAATTCCAAATCAGTAGAAATAAAAAGCAACAACCATGTACAACATAGTAAAATATGTGCCCGATGTAACCTGTGCACATGTGGATCTAAATGGACGCTAAGATTCACTAGTTGGGGAATAGGCCATAGTTTAGCTATAACCAGTATAGCCAAATTTGTCTTGTCGATATTTTGATTGGGAGGATCAAGAACACAATTCTGAGATAGTTTAAAAAGGATTTTTTTTAAATCAAAGAAGGAAGACAGGAGGTGTTTATGATAAATCTGTTTATCCAAGAATATATCAACTTACAAAGGCTTCGTTTCCGCTGACTCGGTTATTACTGATGTAATAACATCCTTGACCAATCGTGTAGTATGGCGCCTTACATTCCCCTGAAAAAGATCACTGTATTATAAAATTTCGAGAAAAAATAACCTTGTGACAAAACCTTGGTATCTTTGTTTGTAATAGTCTTACTTTTACTTGACAATTCCTCAGTACTGTTGTTTCTGATAGACCTACATTTATTTGACAATACTTCGATACTTTTGTCCCTGGTAAATGTAGTATTATTTACTTGAGCATTCTAACTTTTGGTAACATCGTCTCTAGTGAGTCTCTCTTGTAAAAACGTTACTTCATGCGTATTCCACACTTTTGTCTGTCGTGTTTGACAGCAAAACCTTAATTCTATATTTAGTTTGTTAGAGTAAAAACCTCACAATTTTTTTTCAAATTTATTATCAATACTTATTTTACGCATAATGACCTTTATTTGTGGAATTTCTTGGAAATGATTTCCGTTTAAGAAAACCATTACTTCCTCATGGAAAATATCATTACTATGATTTGCTATAAGGAAAATATAAACTTTAATTTCCTCTTATTAAAGTGAAAACTTAAGGAAAAAATAGATTCCCATGATAGTAAATAAATGGAAATGCTTGTTCTTTTTTACTACTTTCGACTTTCATTTATAGAGGTTTTGCCCTAACATTCGTTTAAAAATATGTGTGGTTGTTGAAAATATTACACTTGTGTAGTAAGCCTAAAGTGATTCCTATATACTAATTTTACTATTTCATATATTTCCGCCTTACCGTTAGCATTGCTATAGACAAATCCTAAATTAACAAGATTTAAAAAAATGCAAAATGTATGCATCATTGAAGCTTCCAAAAACTTTGCCAGTCTAACACAACTTCCTAGATGTATGTATTCGATGCTATTCTAAATAAAAAAAAATTAATGACGTGTATTACGGTCTATATAAAGGGTCGTATTACATTTTAATTTTCAATGTATACGACTTCTATTTCAATTCAGTCGTTGTAACAGATTGGGAATGTTCTTTGCACATTTGCATTTTTTTCTTTTTTTTTTAATTTGCTAATTTCGAACATTTGATGCTTTTTCTTGTTTATAGTTTCTTTTTTTACGTAGCGTAATTGCATGTATTATCAACATAATAAAATGTTCCTTCTTTTGACATATATATTTATTTCATATTCATTACAAAAAAATAATAAAACATGGTGTACATTATGTAAAGAAGAGGAAATTAAAGTAGAACCCCGTCCACTATAGCTTCATATAAATTTTGTTTTTATTTTTTGTTTTTGACATTCCAGACTAAGACACATGGTATATAATTTAATTTGGTATGTAACGCTCAATTTGATTGGTTGCACCAACCCATGTTATTTTGTATAATATGGTTTGGTCTTGTGACGTCACTAACATCTTCATCCGCAACGGCATTTTCGAAATAGTCCCTATGATTTTCTGTTGTTGAATATTCGATAGTTGATATAAATCTTACGAAATTAAATTATAAGGAATGACTTTAATAATTTGGTCATTTTATAGGGATATAAAATGGGTAGGGTCGTATTACGCTCTGCATAAAGCGCTTCGCGCTTTATTAAGCGTAAAACGACCCTACCCATTTTATACCCGTATAAAATGACCAACTATTTAAGTCATTCCTTAAATAACATAATTGATAAATCTATCCGTTTTAATACTGCTACATACAAAACAACAAAGCAGATATAAAACGGTTACTTGGTTATGTTGATTATGCATATATCAAGAAACCTGTCGCCAACATCATTTGAATCAAAACATTGGAAGAACGAAAACTAAAAGTATTGAACGACTTAATCATACAAAACAGCGCCGATGATATAGATCATGGGTAATACAAGGAAACAATCTTGGTGTTTAAGAAGCAGAGGTACCAATGGGGTATCCGAATGTCAAAAGTCCGAAAGAACAGAGACAAAACCAGTAAACACCATCAAGAACGGGACAAAAACAGACAAACATGGAAACACAAAATTACTGAATATCAATCAACAACCCGAACTCCAGTCGAAACAAGAGTGACCTCGGGTGCTCTGGAAGAGTAAGCAGTTCCTGCGCTTGCTATAGCACACCCGTTGCGTTGCCAATAGTCCATTCAGCGTGTCAAATCCGGTACAAAACAAAAAGACAAAACAACACCCTATTACAAACCAACATCTGCACTCATCTGAGAGATCGAAATCCCATATTTGTCTATAAGTGCATGATGTCTTCCGTAAAATTTCCTGAGTGAAGACAGCAACCGAGGAGCAACATAACCCTATGTGAGCAATTTTTGCATCAGACGTGTCGCTCTGCCAAGGAAATCAATGTAAGTCCCGCACAATTATTAACTTATACAATCGGAAACTTAATGAGTAAAATATTCAGATAAATATGTTAATTATTGTCAGACAAGTCTGACTTAAGTTTGATCCTCGGGTTTTGCCACTGATATAAACACGGGTACGGGAGAAATTATGTGCCCGTGAACAAAAATTGAATTCTGACTAATCAGATGTATGAAGGTTTTAAAATTGAAAGAATTTTTTTCTTTTTTTGCCTTTAACAATGTTGTCGACTTTGAATGAATCCTTGGCAGTGGGTAAGTGTCGCAATAAGCAAACTATTCACTGCTTTTCACGTTGATTACGTTAAGTTGTGCTTTTTGTTAACGTAGCATCAATGTTTAAGTTTCCGTACTTTAGTGATTCAGATACACCTTTGAAAATGTTTGATAGAAGCAGAGAAGTACCAATGGGGCATTCAAGTGTCAAAAGTCCGAATATGCTACGACGAAAACGACAAACACGAACAAGAACAGCACAAAATCAACCGCATGGAAATCAACAACGCGAACTCAAAACATAACAAGAGTGAACTCAGGTGCTCCCAAAGATGAAGCGGTTCCTGCCTGCTATAGTACACCGGTCGTGTTGCTTATTTCCAATTCAGTGTGTCGACTCCGGTAAAGGAAGACAAAACTATTTTTTACGACAAACCAACATCATTCTGCACTCATTTGAGAGATACATATTTATGGTTTTTTTTTTGTTTATTAGGAAATGATTGTAATTTATCAAAGAAGAACCACCTTTTTCTTGATATTTTATTTTTCACAAATATAGCCACCATCATATCCTGAAGTGTAGCACATAACATCATGGATATTATATTTATCCGCTGCGTAGAAAAACATACAGTCTTGAGGAGTAGCCAAGCTACCACTAGGTTCACCTGGTCCGAATATATAATACGTCATCGGTATCATCTTCCCGTCCTTGATCCATCTCCAATCCCCGTTTGGTAAATATCTATTGATGTTTCGTCCACCCACGTAATAGTGTAGTCCTAGGATAAGAAAGGTAATTATCCTAAATTAGAGTGGTCTGGTTTGGTAATAAGGATCTCATTTGGTCAAGGCGATTTTTTTTCAGAAATGTTGTGGTAGTAAATCGTTTTAAACCCAATTCGTAAGTGAATGAGTGAGTTAGTGTTTTTCGCCTTTTCAATACCATATAGGTCATAAAAAAACATGAATACATGTTTTGTAGGATGGTAAAATGAACTACAAATGATAATGACAATCATGCGGGAAGGATAGAAAACAATTGAACAGAAAATTTTGAAGACAACATGAAAAGGCGATAAAATGGTAGGGGCTGAAAATTTAGCCTAGGTGGTGCAAAAACGAACGTCGTCAAAGACGGGGCCCTTTAAGTGAATGAATCAAGGCACTCGCCACACACGTTGTTCCACTATCGTTAGAGGTCAGGCTTTCCGTATTATAGACCTGAAAACCTCTGTGATCACCTTTTTCAGTCGACCAGGGTACACACTTGGTCGCTCTTTGGGCTGAACACTAACCCTAACTCATACACTAAGTTGCCTCTTACGACAATTTAATCTCAGCTGCAGGCCATCTGTGTTCTGTATGGGATCCCCAATTGGTGAAAATGGTGGTAAGAAGTCAGAACCATTGTTATTTTCTTTGTTCAGACAGTTTCCGCCAATATTTATTGGAGATCAATTATTCCCATATTTGCTTAGTTCGTTCTCTTATATCATGAATAGCATTTTAGTTATTCAATCTACGTACCGGTATTTTTACTTATCAAAACAGATTTCAAAACCAATGCTTTCTCCAACGTTTCTAGATTTGCCAGGTAACCTCCTTGCTGTAAACATCTGGCCTACAGAAAAAACAGGTTCTTTTTTTAGCACAAGTTGGCAAATTCAATATAATGCTTATAATCTCACGGGGCTTTAAAAGGCTTAGCTTTTTATCTTCAGGTTAAAAAACGGACTTCCTACGAACAATTAGCTAAAGGAGAATAAAATCTAGTAAACGAAAGATTGGCACAGTTTGTGTCCAATAGAATGCCAAATAATTCAAAAGTCTTTTCTCGAAATATGTCAAATATTGACAGTAGTATTTAATATCATTTTCATTTTTACTTACAAAAGCCTCGTCTCCGTTCACTTTATCGTTGCTGATGAAATAGCAACCCTGTCCGATCTTCTGATATGGTAGATTACAGCTCTCTATAAAGTTACAAAATGTCATTATTAAGAGATTATAAGATACAACTCCAACAATTGATATAAAGAGATCTACAGTTTCATAATAAAAAAAACCTGTCAAATTAAAAACTGGTCGGATTTCGGCGAGGGACAGACCTGAAATTAGAACCCACGTTATGTATTTCCACCACGATGCTGTATACCAAATATCAAGTTGGTGTGATATTAAGTAGTTGCCGAGAAACCTGTTACGCATGTGACAACTTTCAAGACATTTGATGAGTTCCATCATTAATTGTTAAGTATTTAACGTGCCAAAATCTGCAACTTTTCAATATCTATACACGCCTGAAACAATGGATTTTTACAACTGGTTTGAGTTTTTAAGTTAGTTGGTGCATATTTTTAAAGAATTTAAATTCTGTTCCACGGGAGGAGGAGGGTAACTCCAGATATTTTAGGGTACAGATGTGCTGCCCAGAAATATGAAATTGTCACAATCATATATCCGCCTGCTTAAAAGACACCCGTTTATATATTTTAATGCATTCAAAATTACATGGAATATGCTTAAACTTGACTCATTTTGTAGAAGTTCTTTCAAAATAGGAGTTTGAATTGTAAAAGTTAACAAAATGCTAGTACAGTTAAGGTCACAAGGAGGCAAAACGTGGATACGGACTCACTCTATGTCTAATGATATATGATATATCAGTCATTCTAATCAAATCGACCCAACAGATGCGTGGCTGCACAGAAAAATACACGGAGATCTATGATCTTAATTGTGTGTTCTTATTGAAGCTGAATCATTGTTAAATCGAATTAAAAAGTTTCACTCACAAAAAATGACAACTTTCAAATAAATTCACTTCATATATAACAGGTGCTGACTTGTCGTTACGGAAGTTAGGATGGCAAGATTTTGTTCTCTTAAATAGTTTTATTTGTGTTTGAACAAGCATAACTGTTGTAATTATCAAAGAGCAATCTACACTTCACCTAAACAGCTATGCCCAATGTCCGATAAAAATAGTGAAAAAATTTAATTTAAGTCCTAAACCTAGCTTTAAAATCCCAAGAAAAAAGTCTTGCATGCCATATTGTTTTATGACTCATACGAGTTCTGGATGTCATTCATGATACATTGTATATAAACCTTGGTTATTTTAGATGCAAATAAAATCTAATTTTTCAATCCAAAGATGTATGGTTTGTGGGTAGGTGATATTAATGTAATTGGGCCGTGTCGTTACGGAAGTTATGTGGTGTTACGGAAGTTTGGTTTGAAGCAATTTTTGAATAAATTATATTGAAACTTGTGCATCAAAACCGAAAAAAAGGAAATAGCGAATTTAACAAGGTCATTGACGCCAAATCTCCTTCTTCCATTGCGGTCTTAAGGTTTGGAAAAATTAGTATTCAAGTCCTAAATCTACCCTTTAAACCTCGAAAAAAAAGGCCTGCATGTCATATTGTTTTATGGCTCATGCGAGGCCTGAATATCATTCATACAACACTGCACAATAACTTTTATAATGTGAGATGCAAATAGAATTCAATTTTTCTATCCAAAGATGTATGGTTTGTGGATAGGTGATATTCATGTAATTGGGCCGTGTCGTTACGGAAGTTATGTTGTGTTACAGAAATTTGTTTTTAAGCATTTATTGAACAATCTGTACTAAAATTTGAGCATCAAAACAGTATAAAAAATAGTGAGTTAAACCATTTTCAATGGCGCAAAACCTCCTTCTTACATTGCCATCGTACGTAGGGTCCGGAAATAACACTCCTTTTCTAATTGGCCATTTCCAGAACTTTTCAACAATTTAAATACGTTGTCACAAAAAGCAAGTAAATCTAAAAGATATAAAACTTTTAATAAATTTGTACCCTTTTGGTGTACAAAATATAACGCAATTTTACAAATTTAAGAGGGTATTGTATTTGTTCATAATACTCTCTTATTCTTTACCACTTTTCTACTGAGGTAAAATTTTGTAACAGTTTACATGTTCTTATCATCTTAATTTTTTTGTTGGTTATTAAAAAAACGTATCCGTCACAAAAGCGGGTATCAATAGAAAGATAAATAATAATTCGGTTATGTTATTATACATGTATGATATATAGCATATCCAAGAAATAACCTTTCGTCATGCAACAGCATTTTAATCAAATTCATTGAAAGACAAGCAACTCAGAAGTATCAAATAAAAGTTTTCTTATGTACATGCTTTGCCTGGTGGAGTTGACAGTGTCATTTCAGTGTACACGGGTGATGTATTTGACGTAGGTGAACAAAACATACATTCCTTTTAGTCTTTTTACACAGTGCTATTTGGTTTTTTTTTTTTGGTTTCATTGGAGTGGCGCCCATGCGGGTGGGAAATAGGTCCGCCAAGGGTCTTGGGATTTTGATATCGGGTTTGTGCTCAGCCCATAAAGCGACCATTCGAAGTGTGTATCCTAGCTGTCTGAATAGGGTGGCTCTCGTCCGCAGGGGTTGTCAGGTCTAAAATACGTAAACCCTTACCGCTAATCATAGTAGACCAAAATGTGTGGAGAGTTCCACGCTTCATATACGTAAAAATCACTTTGTGGGCCGCCAAGTAGTGCTCCGCATAGGGTAAACTATCCGCCCCTGCCTAACTCTCCCCTTTTCTGGTGGTCTTCAAAGTTTACTTCTTCTTTGTTTTTCCAACCTACCTCATTGAATTTTATTTAATTTTCTCTTCACTGCTTCAGGTGTCAGTTGCATTTTTCCTTATAATCAAAGCTATGCTTGGACTAAAAAGACATTGGCAGCCACATCTTGAATAGTCATTCCTTTTGGGTATTTTATATATTCGATCTGAATAAATGAATATCTAAAAATTGCATAAAAAGACTGGCCCAAAACAAACCACTTCCCCTTTGTCGCAGGTCCGTGCTTTCCAAAACAGATGTCCGCTTGTTGACACTGTTGCCAGTGTGATATCAAAGGCCAGGGTGATTTGTACGAGTCGGCTTTTGAAAGATCTTTTACGAAAGTTTTGTATGTATGTGTGTGTGCATGTGCGAGTGTGCAATACGGTTATTGACGTCATAAGCATTGAATTTTTATTGTATCAATACGTCATTTCGCTCAAAACAAATCTAAAAGTATAAAATCATTCTGAAATTGTCTCATCACAGAATAGAAACATTCACATCTGATGTTTAACTGTCCATTCTAATTTCCGTAACAGTGCGGTTAATATTTTTGTCTGGGGTATAAATTTCATGTAACGCTGTTTTACTAGCAGACGAAACGTGGAATGTTTCAATTAATTATTTTTCTTATAAAGCAAAGTTGTAATTTATTTCATAACAATGATATACTAACAATTAAATCATCTTCACGTTACCATGGTGCATAAGTACCTTTATTTTTCTTCTATATTACTTGCTTGCATTTTAAATAACAGTGCAAGTTTATGCCTTTTTCAAAATATAATAACCGGTGATGTGTGTAAAATAGTTGTACTCAATGAAACCGATTATCGGAAAAATTTGGAATTCCGGTAAAAAGCTGTTATGGAAGTTAGAATGTTACGGAAGTTAGATTCAGTCATTAAATGATTTCTGATTTTATTTTCTTCATATATACTTCAACAAACTAGACGGCATTTCCTTTTAATTCATTTTTAACTGAAATCTCAAACAGACTCAAACAGCTAATTCAAGATAAATAGAATGGTTTTGCGTTATGGAAGTAAGTCTCTTAAAGGAGACAAGCGATATTTTGTAAATGAACATGGTCAATTAAAACGTAATTAAAGCAATCATTTCGGGAAAAAGTGTAAGTTAAAAATGTAAAGAAATACTTCATATTGGTCTAAAGTTTTTTCCATGTTGAGCTTGTGGTAAGTATTTATCATTTATTTTGTTACTGTTACGGAAGTTAGAGTATATTTTGAGACAGAAGAATTTTATTCTTACGAATGTCATTTTGATCAACTTCCCAAAACCAACAATTTAACATTATTTTTATAATGTTTATGCACAAGTTTAAACGATGATCTACCACCTATAACGCAAAGTAAACTGAAAAACCGATGTCAATATATTAAAATTCAATAAGAGACATGGTATTTTGAGTAAAACCTTAATTTTGGAGTCGAAAATTATCGACCATTATACTGCTTAACATAGCTTAATCGTTATTTACCATATGAGAAATGCTCAAAATAAATATTTGTTTCCTTTTAGACCATCGTGTGCACTATATTTATCATTAACATTTCGTCTTTTTCGCATGCGACACATTAAACATACAGTTGGCCACATTTGATTAGAATGAGTGATATGTGAAAAGTACAGGTCATCATATATCCAACATCTTTCCTACAAATTTCCACCCTTTTTGGGGCTGCGTATATGTACCTTCCCTTATAATGAATGTTACTCACTTGATGTTACTCCACTCCCCATGTCCTGTTCAAAGGTGATCAAATAGAGAATTTTATCTTTCGTTCTAAAGTGTTTATTTTTAATGATTTTGATAGGAACTTATTTTTTTATGCGGACTGGTCATTTAAGTGCTTCGTCACCGTACTGACCCGATAATTTAGGTATTAAACACCTGTTCATGATACAAGGTTTATCAACGGCTTACATCAAAGGGAAAATCTATTGAATACCGAAAAACGTCTATGTCCAAAAATGGGCGATAAGCGCTGCTGGTGGACCAGAGGTCCCCGAGGGTAATCACAAGCCTGATAGTCAGACTTGTCTGACACGATATACCATAAAATTTCTAATATTTTTGTCACTGAAATTTCCGTTTTTTAAATCCAAAATTGTTTAAAACACCAGGTTTCTTTCCTTGTAATGCACATAGTCGATATCCTCGGTGCTGGATTTGGCTTCCTTGTTCGAACGTTTTGGTTTTGAGTACTTTTCGTTTTCAACAGTTTTGGAATTTGACCTTCCAATGTTTTGATTTAAATGCTACTGATGAGAGGTTACTCCTTGAAATATCGATTTATAGCATATACAAATTAACCGTTCATACCCGCGTTTTGGTATTTGTAATTTTTAAACATTTAAATATGCCTTAGATGTAATGCGATCATCGAACAAAAGTTTTTTTTTCGTTCAATAGAATATAATTATAAAATTATTGTCGTAAAGATGTGAAAATAAGAAAATTTTTGTACATACCAGTGTCTCCGCTATAAACAAGTCCTACAACAACCAAGGTATGAAATAGGAACAAAACACGCATTTTATGTCTTATCACTGTATATCCTTGTACAATGTTTGTACAGCGTTTGTTGTATGAGTTCGTCTCCTTGCGTAAATGTAGAAAGCTATGTAGACAAATGTAAACAACCTCTCAATGTTGGAGAAAACAAACACATATCTTCTGCCAAAATACTGATTTATTTACCATCATGACCATGTCAGATAATAACAAATTTTGTAGATCTATGAGTGCAAAGTAATAGAAGATAATGAGATGTAAGTGAAACATCCTGTATAAATCAACAGAACAATGAAAATGTTTGTTGAAAATTGATATAATTACTATCTTAATGAGAGAAATATGTTGTAAAAAAAATCAAACATACTACAAATTTGATCCAGTTCATTACTAATTTCTTATGCATCTTTTGTACTTACAAAACTTTCGTTCCCGTTTACTTTACCGCTGTTGACGTAAAACAATCCAATCCTATTATCTCGAAAGGTGTGTTACATCTCTCTATAAACTTCTAAGGGCCATCTGGAAGTAAAAAGTAACCAATTTCAGTGAAAGTAGAAGTCATATCTTTCAAATTTTTTTGTAGTTTAAGTACTCATTCATCCTACAATCATTATGATAAATCTTTCTTATAAATTATCTTTATACGGTTTGAATTTTTTAAAAAAAGATATATTTTTCCCGGTTTTATATACACAGTGTTTTTTTTTGTTGTTTTTTTTTCGTGTTTTATATTAGCGAGTTTTCAGCTTTCGCGAATAAAGGGAAATCATATACTTGCAAAAAAAGAACACTTCTTTAAATTATCCGTTTAAATTTCAAAATTGTCTAAAGCCTAAGGCTCTTCCTACCCCAGACATTGGTTGATCATCTTAGTAATAATTTGGTTCCCTAGTTTGGTATTTTTGGTTTAATGTTCTATGCTCTTCATAATCATATAGTGTTTGGCATTTTCAATATTTTTGGTAGAGCGCCTCTGATGAGTCTTGAATAGACGAAACGCGCGTCAGGCGTAGCAAAATTTATTGTATGGAACTTTGTTGTCATTTGTATCCCATGGGATCATGGGTATGTAATAGTATTTGTTAAAATTTGTCTTTTAATGATAATTGCCACCAGAAACACGTGGTTTGTTTTTCCTATAATCATGATACTTTAGGAGATTCGACAATTTATTTTGCAAAAAACAACACTTAAGCAAGTTTTGAAGCAAATTGAAAAACGCAATAGCATTCTAGCTTAAGTTTTGAGTACATTTTAACATCCACATTGTAACATTATGATGCCTTGTCAGGTAACAATGCAATGTGCAAGTCGAGAAAAATAATTTCGTTCGTCAAAGTCTAGTTATATTAGGACGGAGAAATTTGAAGAGCAGAATATACATGTACATACTTACCCTGTCTCAACTATAAACAATTCCCACTATCACCAACTATAACCAATAGTTAGATGAAACAAATGCAAAAAGCAACAAAGGGTATAATTTTTATACCAATAGAAAATAAAGAGATGTGGAATAAGTGTACGCGACACAGCCCACAATAAAACGGCATTTAGAAAAACCACAATGGACAACCGCCGGCAGCCTTCAACGAGGCTATTTGGCACTGCTCGCGGTTTTGCAATTGGTCCATGGTCTTAATAAAATGCATATAATTCAAATCCAGCACTGAAATAGTCACAGATGCCTCCTTTGTAAACAAGGAACAGAAAACATCAAAAAGACCAGTACAAACGAAAGCTTTCTTGAAAAGATTCCTGGCTTAGGACAAACACATGTAATATGTGGCGGGGTTAAACTAGTTTTTTGGTGAACAAAAGATAAAGGCTTATACGAGGCCTGTTTTCCAAAGCTAAGCAAACTTCTCACTGACGTTTTTTTTTTCAGTTTAAAAAAATCTCTCCAACTAAAGGTTTTGTGTGATTTATTGTTTTGGTTCTACTCATCTCCGGTCCCTCTTTAGAAATGATTTTTTTGTCAGTCTAACTATGCGAAAAACAGCCTATTTTGTTCAATCAAATCTTGTTAGAAAATACCTTGATACTGCTTAAAAACCTTGTTAAACGCACCATTTCATTAAAAATGCCTTAAACAAGTCAGTTTATTGTGATTATGATTTTTAATTTCTTCGTTAATTTGCTAAGTACTACTTTCCTCATTGGAAATGAAGTAGATATATCGTATAAACTAAAATCCAACAATGGAATGAAAAGAAATCCAATAATGGAATAAAAGTGAATCTACAATCTGGGGTAACTAGCATGACTGGGCGAATTTGTGTCGGCGTAGTGGGATACGGGGATCCTTTCGTCCTCTCTCAGAAAAAATCGGGAGGGACTTGAGCCTCCATTAATACCAATAGGGCACAGATTTGTCAAATATAATTATAAATGAAAATTTGTAATCGTCATTTCTGTTACATCTTACCAGATAATGCTTTACTGGGCACTTTGGCCGTTTTATTCCATAATGTGCTTGTTTTACTTGGTCAAAGATTGAATGTTTTGATTAATATACTCTAAACGTACTAATTTCCGATTTGTTTTTTCACCAATATCGAATTTGCGGTCAGGCATTTATACGAGATATTAAATACTCGTGAAATGAAATAATCTGTATTAAATGAATAAAATTATTGTCTGGAACTTTGTTGTCATTTCTTGTTCAGAGCAAAATACGCGGAACTAAGTACCTGTGAATTTCGGTGAAATCGTGAATTCGTGATAATCTATACTTGCAAAATTAAGATATTGGAAGAATCTTGTTACATTTTAATTTACAATATATGTTTCTATTACATATCAGTCAAGGTAACAGGTTGCGTATGTTCTCTTTACAATTTTGTTTTGTGTTTGTTATTCATTACACAATTTTGTTGTTGTTATTTTTATTTCTGTTAAATTTCAGTATGGTTGAATATAAGGGTATGTCAATTACCCCTAACATAGCACATTGATCTAACGTTTTACACTTATGTTAAAATATTTTAAATTA
>CAXARO010001284.1:0-33000 GCA_963971305.1 Arcuatula senhousia
TGTCCGTGTCCGAACGGGTAGCGGTCCGAAAATCTTATAATATGCATTAATAGGCCCTGCGTGGGTATATAAATAATGACCCCCGACTTTTTCCGCCCCTTTCAATCGAGAAGGGGGTAGGGGGATATGAAAGGGGGGTCATGGGGCTACATGGCCCAGTCGGACCTTTTCACTGTAAATGTCCGTGTCCGAACGGGTAGCGGTCCGAAAATCTTATAATATGCATTAATAGGCCCTGCGTGGGTATATAAATAATGACCCCCGACTTTTTCCGCCCCTTTCAATCGAGAAGGGGGTAGGGGGATATGAAAGGGGGGTCATGGGGCTACATGGCCCAGTCGGACCTTTTCACTGTAAATGTCCGTGTCCGAACGGGTAGCGGTCCGAAAATCTTATAATATGCATTAATAGGCCCTGCGTGGGTATATAAATAATGACCCCCGACTTTTTCCGCCCCTTTCAATCGAGAAGGGGGTAGGGGGATATGAAAGGGGGGTCATGGGGCTACATGGCCCAGTCGGACCTTTTCACTGTAAATGTCCGTGTCCGAACGGGTAGCGGTCCGAAAATCTTATAATATGCATTAATAGGCCCTGCGTGGGTATATAAATAATGACCCCCGACTTTTTCCGCCCCTTTCAATCGAGAAGGGGGTAGGGGGATATGAAAGGGGGGTCATGGGGCTACATGGCCCAGTCGGACCTTTTCACTGTAAATGTCCGTGTCCGAACGGGTAGCGGTCCGAAAATCTTATAATATGCATTAATAGGCCCTGCGTGGGTATATAAATAATGACCCCCGACTTTTTCCGCCCCTTTCAATCGAGAAGGGGGTAGGGGGATATGAAAGGGGGGTCATGGGGCTACATGGCCCAGTCGGACCTTTTCACTGTAAATGTCCGTGTCCGAACGGGTAGCGGTCCGAAAATCTTATAATATGCATTAATAGGCCCTGCGTGGGTATATAAATAATGACCCCCGACTTTTTCCGCCCCTTTCAATCGAGAAGGGGGTAGGGGGATATGAAAGGGGGGTCATGGGGCTACATGGCCCAGTCGGACCTTTTCACTGTAAATGTCCGTGTCCGAACGGGTAGCGGTCCGAAAATCTTATAATATGCATTAATAGGCCCTGCGTGGGTATATAAATAATGACCCCCGACTTTTTCCGCCCCTTTCAATCGAGAAGGGGGTAGGGGGATATGAAAGGGGGGTCATGGGGCTACATGGCCCAGTCGGACCTTTTCACTGTAAATGTCCGTGTCCGAACGGGTAGCGGTCCGAAAATCTTATAATATGCATTAATAGGCCCTGCGTGGGTATATAAATAATGACCCCCGACTTTTTCCGCCCCTTTCAATCGAGAAGGGGGTAGGGGGATATGAAAGGGGGGTCATGGGGCTACATGGCCCAGTCGGACCTTTTCACTGTAAATGTCCGTGTCCGAACGGGTAGCGGTCCGAAAATCTTATAATATGCATTAATAGGCCCTGCGTGGGTATATAAATAATGACCCCCGACTTTTTCCGCCCCTTTCAATCGAGAAGGGGGTAGGGGGATATGAAAGGGGGGTCATGGGGCTACATGGCCCAGTCGGACCTTTTCACTGTAAATGTCCGTGTCCGAACGGGTAGCGGTCCGAAAATCTTATAATATGCATTAATAGGCCCTGCGTGGGTATATAAATAATGACCCCCGACTTTTTCCGCCCCTTTCAATCGAGAAGGGGGTAGGGGGATATGAAAGGGGGGTCATGGGGCTACATGGCCCAGTCGGACCTTTTCACTGTAAATGTCCGTGTCCGAACGGGTAGCGGTCCGAAAATCTTATAATATGCATTAATAGGCCCTGCGTGGGTATATAAATAATGACCCCCGACTTTTTCCGCCCCTTTCAATCGAGAAGGGGGTAGGGGGATATGAAAGGGGGGTCATGGGGCTACATGGCCCAGTCGGACCTTTTCACTGTAAATGTCCGTGTCCGAACGGGTAGCGGTCCGAAAATCTTATAATATGCATTAATAGGCCCTGCGTGGGTATATAAATAATGACCCCCGACTTTTTCCGCCCCTTTCAATCGAGAAGGGGGTAGGGGGATATGAAAGGGGGGTCATGGGGCTACATGGCCCAGTCGGACCTTTTCACTGTAAATGTCCGTGTCCGAACGGGTAGCGGTCCGAAAATCTTATAATATGCATTAATAGGCCCTGCGTGGGTATATAAATAATGACCCCCGACTTTTTCCGCCCCTTTCAATCGAGAAGGGGGTAGGGGGATATGAAAGGGGGGTCATGGGGCTACATGGCCCAGTCGGACCTTTTCACTGTAAATGTCCGTGTCCGAACGGGTAGCGGTCCGAAAATCTTATAATATGCATTAATAGGCCCTGCGTGGGTATATAAATAATGACCCCCGACTTTTTCCGCCCCTTTCAATCGAGAAGGGGGTAGGGGGATATGAAAGGGGGGTCATGGGGCTACATGGCCCAGTCGGACCTTTTCACTGTAAATGTCCGTGTCCGAACGGGTAGCGGTCCGAAAATCTTATAATATGCATTAATAGGCCCTGCGTGGGTATATAAATAATGACCCCCGACTTTTTCCGCCCCTTTCAATCGAGAAGGGGGTAGGGGGATATGAAAGGGGGGTCATGGGGCTACATGGCCCAGTCGGACCTTTTCACTGTAAATGTCCGTGTCCGAACGGGTAGCGGTCCGAAAATCTTATAATATGCATTAATAGGCCCTGCGTGGGTATATAAATAATGACCCCCGACTTTTTCCGCCCCTTTCAATCGAGAAGGGGGTAGGGGGATATGAAAGGGGGGTCATGGGGCTACATGGCCCAGTCGGACCTTTTCACTGTAAATGTCCGTGTCCGAACGGGTAGCGGTCCGAAAATCTTATAATATGCATTAATAGGCCCTGCGTGGGTATATAAATAATGACCCCCGACTTTTTCCGCCCCTTTCAATCGAGAAGGGGGTAGGGGGATATGAAAGGGGGGTCATGGGGCTACATGGCCCAGTCGGACCTTTTCACTGTAAATGTCCGTGTCCGAACGGGTAGCGGTCCGAAAATCTTATAATATGCATTAATAGGCCCTGCGTGGGTATATAAATAATGACCCCCGACTTTTTCCGCCCCTTTCAATCGAGAAGGGGGTAGGGGGATATGAAAGGGGGGTCATGGGGCTACATGGCCCAGTCGGACCTTTTCACTGTAAATGTCCGTGTCCGAACGGGTAGCGGTCCGAAAATCTTATAATATGCATTAATAGGCCCTGCGTGGGTATATAAATAATGACCCCCGACTTTTTCCGCCCCTTTCAATCGAGAAGGGGGTAGGGGGATATGAAAGGGGGGTCATGGGGCTACATGGCCCAGTCGGACCTTTTCACTGTAAATGTCCGTGTCCGAACGGGTAGCGGTCCGAAAATCTTATAATATGCATTAATAGGCCCTGCGTGGGTATATAAATAATGACCCCCGACTTTTTCCGCCCCTTTCAATCGAGAAGGGGGTAGGGGGATATGAAAGGGGGGTCATGGGGCTACATGGCCCAGTCGGACCTTTTCACTGTAAATGTCCGTGTCCGAACGGGTAGCGGTCCGAAAATCTTATAATATGCATTAATAGGCCCTGCGTGGGTATATAAATAATGACCCCCGACTTTTTCCGCCCCTTTCAATCGAGAAGGGGGTAGGGGGATATGAAAGGGGGGTCATGGGGCTACATGGCCCAGTCGGACCTTTTCACTGTAAATGTCCGTGTCCGAACGGGTAGCGGTCCGAAAATCTTATAATATGCATTAATAGGCCCTGCGTGGGTATATAAATAATGACCCCCGACTTTTTCCGCCCCTTTCAATCGAGAAGGGGGTAGGGGGATATGAAAGGGGGGTCATGGGGCTACATGGCCCAGTCGGACCTTTTCACTGTAAATGTCCGTGTCCGAACGGGTAGCGGTCCGAAAATCTTATAATATGCATTAATAGGCCCTGCGTGGGTATATAAATAATGACCCCCGACTTTTTCCGCCCCTTTCAATCGAGAAGGGGGTAGGGGGATATGAAAGGGGGGTCATGGGGCTACATGGCCCAGTCGGACCTTTTCACTGTAAATGTCCGTGTCCGAACGGGTAGCGGTCCGAAAATCTTATAATATGCATTAATAGGCCCTGCGTGGGTATATAAATAATGACCCCCGACTTTTTCCGCCCCTTTCAATCGAGAAGGGGGTAGGGGGATATGAAAGGGGGGTCATGGGGCTACATGGCCCAGTCGGACCTTTTCACTGTAAATGTCCGTGTCCGAACGGGTAGCGGTCCGAAAATCTTATAATATGCATTAATAGGCCCTGCGTGGGTATATAAATAATGACCCCCGACTTTTTCCGCCCCTTTCAATCGAGAAGGGGGTAGGGGGATATGAAAGGGGGGTCATGGGGCTACATGGCCCAGTCGGACCTTTTCACTGTAAATGTCCGTGTCCGAACGGGTAGCGGTCCGAAAATCTTATAATATGCATTAATAGGCCCTGCGTGGGTATATAAATAATGACCCCCGACTTTTTCCGCCCCTTTCAATCGAGAAGGGGGTAGGGGGATATGAAAGGGGGGTCATGGGGCTACATGGCCCAGTCGGACCTTTTCACTGTAAATGTCCGTGTCCGAACGGGTAGCGGTCCGAAAATCTTATAATATGCATTAATAGGCCCTGCGTGGGTATATAAATAATGACCCCCGACTTTTTCCGCCCCTTTCAATCGAGAAGGGGGTAGGGGGATATGAAAGGGGGGTCATGGGGCTACATGGCCCAGTCGGACCTTTTCACTGTAAATGTCCGTGTCCGAACGGGTAGCGGTCCGAAAATCTTATAATATGCATTAATAGGCCCTGCGTGGGTATATAAATAATGACCCCCGACTTTTTCCGCCCCTTTCAATCGAGAAGGGGGTAGGGGGATATGAAAGGGGGGTCATGGGGCTACATGGCCCAGTCGGACCTTTTCACTGTAAATGTCCGTGTCCGAACGGGTAGCGGTCCGAAAATCTTATAATATGCATTAATAGGCCCTGCGTGGGTATATAAATAATGACCCCCGACTTTTTCCGCCCCTTTCAATCGAGAAGGGGGTAGGGGGATATGAAAGGGGGGTCATGGGGCTACATGGCCCAGTCGGACCTTTTCACTGTAAATGTCCGTGTCCGAACGGGTAGCGGTCCGAAAATCTTATAATATGCATTAATAGGCCCTGCGTGGGTATATAAATAATGACCCCCGACTTTTTCCGCCCCTTTCAATCGAGAAGGGGGTAGGGGGATATGAAAGGGGGGTCATGGGGCTACATGGCCCAGTCGGACCTTTTCACTGTAAATGTCCGTGTCCGAACGGGTAGCGGTCCGAAAATCTTATAATATGCATTAATAGGCCCTGCGTGGGTATATAAATAATGACCCCCGACTTTTTCCGCCCCTTTCAATCGAGAAGGGGGTAGGGGGATATGAAAGGGGGGTCATGGGGCTACATGGCCCAGTCGGACCTTTTCACTGTAAATGTCCGTGTCCGAACGGGTAGCGGTCCGAAAATCTTATAATATGCATTAATAGGCCCTGCGTGGGTATATAAATAATGACCCCCGACTTTTTCCGCCCCTTTCAATCGAGAAGGGGGTAGGGGGATATGAAAGGGGGGTCATGGGGCTACATGGCCCAGTCGGACCTTTTCACTGTAAATGTCCGTGTCCGAACGGGTAGCGGTCCGAAAATCTTATAATATGCATTAATAGGCCCTGCGTGGGTATATAAATAATGACCCCCGACTTTTTCCGCCCCTTTCAATCGAGAAGGGGGTAGGGGGATATGAAAGGGGGGTCATGGGGCTACATGGCCCAGTCGGACCTTTTCACTGTAAATGTCCGTGTCCGAACGGGTAGCGGTCCGAAAATCTTATAATATGCATTAATAGGCCCTGCGTGGGTATATAAATAATGACCCCCGACTTTTTCCGCCCCTTTCAATCGAGAAGGGGGTAGGGGGATATGAAAGGGGGGTCATGGGGCTACATGGCCCAGTCGGACCTTTTCACTGTAAATGTCCGTGTCCGAACGGGTAGCGGTCCGAAAATCTTATAATATGCATTAATAGGCCCTGCGTGGGTATATAAATAATGACCCCCGACTTTTTCCGCCCCTTTCAATCGAGAAGGGGGTAGGGGGATATGAAAGGGGGGTCATGGGGCTACATGGCCCAGTCGGACCTTTTCACTGTAAATGTCCGTGTCCGAACGGGTAGCGGTCCGAAAATCTTATAATATGCATTAATAGGCCCTGCGTGGGTATATAAATAATGACCCCCGACTTTTTCCGCCCCTTTCAATCGAGAAGGGGGTAGGGGGATATGAAAGGGGGGTCATGGGGCTACATGGCCCAGTCGGACCTTTTCACTGTAAATGTCCGTGTCCGAACGGGTAGCGGTCCGAAAATCTTATAATATGCATTAATAGGCCCTGCGTGGGTATATAAATAATGACCCCCGACTTTTTCCGCCCCTTTCAATCGAGAAGGGGGTAGGGGGATATGAAAGGGGGGTCATGGGGCTACATGGCCCAGTCGGACCTTTTCACTGTAAATGTCCGTGTCCGAACGGGTAGCGGTCCGAAAATCTTATAATATGCATTAATAGGCCCTGCGTGGGTATATAAATAATGACCCCCGACTTTTTCCGCCCCTTTCAATCGAGAAGGGGGTAGGGGGATATGAAAGGGGGGTCATGGGGCTACATGGCCCAGTCGGACCTTTTCACTGTAAATGTCCGTGTCCGAACGGGTAGCGGTCCGAAAATCTTATAATATGCATTAATAGGCCCTGCGTGGGTATATAAATAATGACCCCCGACTTTTTCCGCCCCTTTCAATCGAGAAGGGGGTAGGGGGATATGAAAGGGGGGTCATGGGGCTACATGGCCCAGTCGGACCTTTTCACTGTAAATGTCCGTGTCCGAACGGGTAGCGGTCCGAAAATCTTATAATATGCATTAATAGGCCCTGCGTGGGTATATAAATAATGACCCCCGACTTTTTCCGCCCCTTTCAATCGAGAAGGGGGTAGGGGGATATGAAAGGGGGGTCATGGGGCTACATGGCCCAGTCGGACCTTTTCACTGTAAATGTCCGTGTCCGAACGGGTAGCGGTCCGAAAATCTTATAATATGCATTAATAGGCCCTGCGTGGGTATATAAATAATGACCCCCGACTTTTTCCGCCCCTTTCAATCGAGAAGGGGGTAGGGGGATATGAAAGGGGGGTCATGGGGCTACATGGCCCAGTCGGACCTTTTCACTGTAAATGTCCGTGTCCGAACGGGTAGCGGTCCGAAAATCTTATAATATGCATTAATAGGCCCTGCGTGGGTATATAAATAATGACCCCCGACTTTTTCCGCCCCTTTCAATCGAGAAGGGGGTAGGGGGATATGAAAGGGGGGTCATGGGGCTACATGGCCCAGTCGGACCTTTTCACTGTAAATGTCCGTGTCCGAACGGGTAGCGGTCCGAAAATCTTATAATATGCATTAATAGGCCCTGCGTGGGTATATAAATAATGACCCCCGACTTTTTCCGCCCCTTTCAATCGAGAAGGGGGTAGGGGGATATGAAAGGGGGGTCATGGGGCTACATGGCCCAGTCGGACCTTTTCACTGTAAATGTCCGTGTCCGAACGGGTAGCGGTCCGAAAATCTTATAATATGCATTAATAGGCCCTGCGTGGGTATATAAATAATGACCCCCGACTTTTTCCGCCCCTTTCAATCGAGAAGGGGGTAGGGGGATATGAAAGGGGGGTCATGGGGCTACATGGCCCAGTCGGACCTTTTCACTGTAAATGTCCGTGTCCGAACGGGTAGCGGTCCGAAAATCTTATAATATGCATTAATAGGCCCTGCGTGGGTATATAAATAATGACCCCCGACTTTTTCCGCCCCTTTCAATCGAGAAGGGGGTAGGGGGATATGAAAGGGGGGTCATGGGGCTACATGGCCCAGTCGGACCTTTTCACTGTAAATGTCCGTGTCCGAACGGGTAGCGGTCCGAAAATCTTATAATATGCATTAATAGGCCCTGCGTGGGTATATAAATAATGACCCCCGACTTTTTCCGCCCCTTTCAATCGAGAAGGGGGTAGGGGGATATGAAAGGGGGGTCATGGGGCTACATGGCCCAGTCGGACCTTTTCACTGTAAATGTCCGTGTCCGAACGGGTAGCGGTCCGAAAATCTTATAATATGCATTAATAGGCCCTGCGTGGGTATATAAATAATGACCCCCGACTTTTTCCGCCCCTTTCAATCGAGAAGGGGGTAGGGGGATATGAAAGGGGGGTCATGGGGCTACATGGCCCAGTCGGACCTTTTCACTGTAAATGTCCATGTCCGAACGGGTAGCGGTCCGAAAATCTTATAATATGCATTAATAGGCCCTGCGTGGGTATATAAATAATGACCCCCGACTTTTTCCGCCCCTTTCAATCGAGAAGGGGGTAGGGGGATATGAAAGGGAGGTCATGGGGCTACATGGCCCAGTCGGACCTTTTCACTGTAAATGTCCGTGTCCGAACGGGTAGCGGTCCGAAAATCTTATAATATGCATTAATAGGCCCTGCGTGGGTATATAAATAATGACCCCCGACTTTTTCCGCCCCTTTCAATCGAGAAGGGGGTAGGGGGATATGAAAGGGGGGTCATGGGGCTACATGGCCCAGTCGGACCTTTTCACTGTAAATGTCCGTGTCCGAACGGGTAGCGGTCCGAAAATCTTATAATATGCATTAATAGGCCCTGCGTGGGTATATAAATAATGACCCCCGACTTTTTCCGCCCCTTTCAATCGAGAAGGGGGTAGGGGGATATGAAAGGGGGGTCATGGGGCTACATGGCCCAGTCGGACCTTTTCACTGTAAATGTCCGTGTCCGAACGGGTAGCGGTCCGAAAATCTTATAATATGCATTAATAGGCCCTGCGTGGGTATATAAATAATGACCCCCGACTTTTTCCGCCCCTTTCAATCGAGAAGGGGGTAGGGGGATATGAAAGGGGGGGTCATGGGGCTACATGGCCCAGTCGGACCTTTTCACTGTAAATGTCCGTGTCCGAACGGGTAGCGGTCCGAAAATCTTATAATATGCATTAATAGGCCCTGCGTGGGTATATAAATAATGACCCCCGACTTTTTCCGCCCCTTTCAATCGAGAAGGGGGTAGGGGGATATGAAAGGGGGGTCATGGGGCTACATGGCCCAGTCGGACCTTTTCACTGTAAATGTCCGTGTCCGAACGGGTAGCGGTCCGAAAATCTTATAATAGGCATTAATAGGCCCTGCGTGGGTATATAAATAATGACCCCCGACTTTTTCCGCCCCTTTCAATCGAGAAGGGGGTAGGGGGATATGAAAGGGGGGTCATGGGGCTACATGGCCCAGTCGGACCTTTTCACTGTAAATGTCCGTGTCCGAACGGGTAGCGGTCCGAAAATCTTATAATATGCATTAATAGGCCCTGCGTGGGTATATAAATAATGACCCCCGACTTTTTCCGCCCCTTTCAATCGAGAAGGGGGTAGGGGGATATGAAAGGGGGGTCATGGGGCTACATGGCCCAGTCGGACCTTTTCACTGTAAATGTCCGTGTCCGAACGGGTAGCGGTCCGAAAATCTTATAATATGCATTAATAGGCCCTGCGTGGGTATATAAATAATGACCCCCGACTTTTTCCGCCCCTTTCAATCGAGAAGGGGGTAGGGGGATATGAAAGGGGGGTCATGGGGCTACATGGCCCAGTCGGACCTTTTCACTGTAAATGTCCGTGTCCGAACGGGTAGCGGTCCGAAAATCTTATAATATGCATTAATAGGCCCTGCGTGGGTATATAAATAATGACCCCCGACTTTTTCCGCCCCTTTCAATCGAGAAGGGGGTAGGGGGATATGAAAGGGGGGTCATGGGGCTACATGGCCCAGTCGGACCTTTTCACTGTAAATGTTCGTGTCCGAACGGGTAGCGGTCCGAAAATCTTATAATATGCATTAATAGGCCCTGCGTGGGTATATAAATAATGACCCCCGACTTTTTCCGCCCCTTTCAATCGAGAAGGGGGTAGGGGGATATGAAAGGGGGGTCATGGGGCTACATGGCCCAGTCGGACCTTTTCACTGTAAATGTCCGTGTCCGAACGGGTAGCGGTCCGAAAATCTTATAATATGCATTAATAGGCCCTGCGTGGGTATATAAATAATGACCCCCGACTTTTTCCGCCCCTTTCAATCGAGAAGGGGGTAGGGGGATATGAAAGGGGGGTCATGGGGCTACATGGCCCAGTCGGACCTTTTCACTGTAAATGTCCGTGTCCGAACGGGTAGCGGTCCGAAAATCTTATAATATGCATTAATAGGCCCTTCGTGGGTATATAAATAATGACCCCCGACTTTTTCCGCCCCTTTCAATCGAGAAGGGGGTACACTATGAACCAAAAAAATTACTGTCTATACCAGACACAGTCATTTTTTTACTGCCTTACACTGCTATTTACTGTGAAACTACTGCCAAACAACAGTGATTTACCATTATCACCCTATACAATCAAGGACAGTTTCTGACAGTGATTACCTTCCGCCTATAATGCACTGTCCTACATTGGCCTGCACTGTCTGACATTGGTACAGTTTCTCATAGATCGTGACAGACTTTACCTGGATTGTTAATCACTGTCCTAGATTGTTACAATTTTGGGCAGTAGTTAACAATTTTACCTGTATTGTTTATCACTGTCCTGATCCGTAACAATTTTGCACAGCAGTCGACAATTTTTCTTGACCTATGATGCACTGTCCACCATTGCCATAGTAAAAGGCAGTTCTTGACAAGATATCCACTAACTGTTATGCACTGTCGTGAATTGCTGCAGGAAATAATAGGTCATGACAGATTTATATTTTCTAAGTGTATGAGTGTATGAGAAAAAATAAGCTGGCCCGCGCAGCTGCGGTCGAAAAAGACTCTCGGCTCGGGTGATAATCCCAGCCCCCCCCCAGAAAATTAAATGCATGTCGTTGCCTTAGTTTACCAACCAGCAACCACGTAAACACACTACTTAGTGCTACAGTTTCACCAATATAAGACTCGTAAGAGACACTTGTACCCGAAAGTAGAAAATAGACAACGGATGCTAAGTGATGGCATTCCAGTAAACAGAACAGACGGACGTTTATATTTTCTAACGCTTTCTACTGAGCGGTTCTTGACCAGATATCATGCTCTGGTACTCCTGCTTGATAGAGGACAGTGGCCCCGGGACAGTTGCACGCGTTCTTTTGCCAGAGAAATTTGTAAAATAACCTTCCAATCCGGCTTTTCACACTGAACTTAATTTATCGCGTGAAGACGGGTTTGAAACAATTTTTTTTGTCTTTTGCACTAGGTCTTTTGTAGAATTAATCGCCATTCATTTAAAAAAATAGAAAAAAAAACTTTTGTGGTAGTCATCATATTGAACAAGACCTCATTTTGACAATAATGCTGAATGTTTACGCTTGAGACCACACAAAATAACCAAATTAAACAATAAGTTGAAATAACCAAATAAAACACTATGTTTTTAATAAAATCAACGCGTCAACAAATTTTCAAGCCATAAAATGGATAATTCGTGAGGGGGATTTGTTTTTCTCGGAAAAACGATGGCGGACCTCAAAGAAAGCCCCTAGATTTTCAGAAAATAGTTTGTTTTTTCTCGGAAAAGCGATAGCGGACCTCGAAGAAAGCATCTAGATTTTCAGAAAATGCATTCTTGGTAAAGCGATAGCGGACCTCGACGAAAGCACCTAGATTCGGAAAAACACTTTGCCTATCATGTGCTGGCCTGTCAATCATAAAAAATGAGATGTGGGATTCATGTCGCGACCAAACCTACATTCATGATATGTTTTCGCTACTTTTCCTTGAAAAAGCAGTTCTATATTTTGCTCTTTCTTTTTTATTCTTTATTAATCATGGCTCATTTGAAGGTCTTTTATGATAAAATATGATTCATGGTTTAGAAATTTTCAAAAGACCCTACAAATGCAGGGAGTGACAAATAAATCTCACCTTTGTACGTTTTGCTAGATCTGAGGCTAGATCACACTTTAAATAATATGAATTTTCCGTTTTGATCCTTTGCAGTATTAATCTGAGGTGGTGTTCCCGATGCTTTCCTAAGAAAAGCCATAAGAAAGGTTCTTAGACAGACTTACGGAAACATCTAGGAATGACTTAAGAAATACTTAGGGGTGTTTTCGAAGTATTCCTAGTAACTTCTTAACTCAGGCAATCCTAACTATAATTGGCCGCCCGATTTCATGTCGGGCGGCGTGCAGGCGGGGAAATATTTTTCGCAACAGTTTTCTCAGCAACTACTGATCACAGCCACTTGATATTTGGTATACAGCATCAAGGTGGGGTCCCATAACGGGGGATACGATTTCAGGTCTGTCGCTCACCTACTTCCTGTTTAACGAAATCCGGCCATTTTTGACTTTGACAGATTTTTTTATTATAAAACGGCAGCTGGTATAAAGGCACGACTATGCATTTCAATAAATAATCAATTAATATTATATATTATTACTTGAGTTAGTTTTTGTTAAGAAATTAAAACTGTGTACACAGAAGAGTAAGTTGGTGTTTTACGCCCTTGCAACGCTATATAGGTTATTTAAAAGCGATGAACATGAAAAAGATGATAAAATGAACACGAAATGATGATGAGAAAGGGGGAAATCAAATTTTGAAGACCACAAGAAAATGGGAAAGGTGGGTTGAAAATTTACCCTATGTGATGCTCTTCTTGGCGGCCAACAAAGGGGTCTTTTACGTGCAAGAAGCGTGACACTCTCAACAAACGTTGGCTCACTATGGTCAGCGGTCAGGATTTCCGTATTATAGGTCATCCTATTCACCCACCAAGGGTACACACTTTGTCGCACTGGCAGAATCAGAATCTCAAGACCTTCAGTCGCATCTTACGGCAAACTAGACTCTGCTGCGGGCCATTTCAGCTACCGGACCCGAACATATGAAGAAAAATAAAGTCAAAGAAGAAATACTTACAGAAGATAATATAATATATTTTCCGACCATGCACATAGATATACTTCTATTTTAAAAACATTTTTAATGTAATTTGATTTTATAATATAAATCCTTCAAAATCTTTTCCTGCCAAAATATTGGTGTTTCTTGCATAAGTATGACTAGATTCGTTTTTAAGAATTAATAATTAAAATCATTAATAGGGTTGAAATACATATGGAACGTCAGGTGTCCTAAAGTTAGGAGAAAAATTACGGAGTATCCCAAATTGAGAGACCTTTGAAAACATGACTCAACTTAGGTCTTTAGACGGACTTGGGTACGGTCATACAATGTTTAATGAAAAATATCTGATAAATGATTATGATATTGTTCAATGATACAAATAAAGGCTAGATAAAGAATTAGAATTAAAATTTATAACTAAAATAGTAAATTTGGAATGACAGAATAAAAAGGATTATATATCATATGTACATGCACCAGTATTAGTTTGTTTATTTATTACGAGTTTTTTAATTCAGAATTATAAAAATGATTTGCGTCCTTGGGTGCATTTAAGTATCAGAATACACGTACGGCTTGTTGATTTTCAGGTAGTTACAATAAACATGTCAAAACTTCTTGCACAATAAACATTTAAACTCATTATACCAATTCAAAGGAATATTTCACAGATATACAATGTACCATCAGTTTTATTTTTATACAAATTCATTTTAACCACAGGACTATTTTTACAACTAAAGGACCTTAATTTAAAAAAAAAGTTTTTTTTAACTTATTCAAACATTAGATTAATCAAACGCTCAAGACTGCGCGCACGTATACTAAATGAAATTAAATAAACCATTATTTTTTTCATTTACTGGTTTGATAAATAATAAACATTCACATATTTCAGTTTTTGTTTTTTGTTTATGTTATTTCTAATTTTATTTTGTATGTGCGACATACAATTTTAAAATATGCAATTCGTATTCACAATTTGCCTCCATGTAACCCTAACTGTACATGCATTATAACTTTGAGCATTCAAACCGTTGACTGACTGGGGAGTTTAACGTCGTGACTATACCTATATATAGGTCTGCAGCGACGTTAATTTTTTTTTGATTTAAATAGATATATGAATGGGTTTATTTTTTTTCAGCAGGCCTACATATGAATGGGGTGGGTATAAAATTTGTACCCTAAAGTACTAAGATTAACACCCCCCCGGCCCCCGTGATTTGTAAGTACTCTGAACAATGTTGAATGTAGCTGTCTGCATCAAAATATACCCTAAAAAATCCTTGTAAACGATAATAAATGAAAATTTACCCGGACAAAAAATCTAAATAACAAATGCTTGTCAAAATATAAGTAACAATTCAAAGCACAAATCTTCTATTTCTTCCACCATTCAAGTTGAAGTGGACTTTTTTATCATTGTTTCCCTTTACATATAGGATCAATTAATAACTTGTTTAATGCATTACGTATTCATTAAATTAATATTTATTTTACTAACTATTTTAATGATTATTTTAATATGGGGAAACAACTTTTAAGATTTTTTTGAACACATTGCCACCCTATACTTTTCATGTTTATTTTTGAATCTGGTTCAGGCCGGTCCTTTCATCTGCAATACTAAAATGATTATCGATAGCTGGAAAGGTAAGATGTTCTTTAATCTGTCGAACGAGCGCATTCACCGACTACAAAGAAGATAATCCAAAATAATACTCCTGATCACGACTTGTAGAAAAGAACAATAGGTCTAAGCGGTAAACAGCAGTCAAATATATCCTAGTATTTGTCTAGCTATTATTTCTTATTATCCGCTTCTTGTCAAAATCATAGTACACCATCAATTTGTTAAATGAAATGTACGTCTTTAGTTTACCAGCGGTAAAGAATAGCCGGTAACCCTTTTTCCCCAGAAATAGTTTTAAGGTGACACATTTTGCGGCGTTTCTTTCAATTTTATGCTGAATGGACCCAATGTTGCATTTGCATTTGCCCCTTTGTCACTACTAAATTAACAGATTTTTTATCAACATAACACATTTATTAAATTAAACAACATCCATTATAATGTTTCATAATCTTGATTTACCATGAAAGCCTCAGTAGGCGGGATACAGATGGTTTCTCACCACCTGTCTTTGCGGGGAAGTTTTTTTTCGCAGATGCCCTCAACCGCTCCCCCCGGGAATTCTCAGCAGAGACATCTGCCGTCTGTTTATCTAAAATTGTTTGAAAATTAAGAGTTATTTATACTTGTAAATTCTTGGAAATTCTTGTATAGAAAAGTAATGAATTTTGAAGATCTTTAAAGATAAGTTTGTTAGACTAAACAACAAGAACACTCATAGAACGATTAACTATTGGTAGCGTCCTGATTTTATGCCTTGAGTAACATCACTGATATTTTCAAAACAGGAAGTAGATGTGCGACAGGGATTTATTAATAATTGCAACATACACGCTTTAAATGATAATGTATTATTTAGGTCATTGATGGAGCATAATGCAACACGTATCTGTTTTTCGCAACATGTACAAAATATGGAGCCCAGAAAAATAAAAAGGTTTATGAACCGTGTGTGCGCTACAATCTGTAACATTTATTCACACCTCCTTATAGATCTATATCACACAATTAATATTCATAAAACTTGCAATAATGAAGTGCATATGGAGGGGTCTGAGAGTAAAAAGAGACTTTTGAAGAAGAATATTAAGTAATAAGACAAGTGTGTGCTCACCTCTCTCGAGAAATAATAATTTTGATTAGCTTATGTCTACTTAGATTTGGTATGATTAGATTGGAAGGGGTCTCATAGTAGAACACGAAGATAGGTCGATCTTTCATGACAAATTCTTAGTTAATGCATCCATATAAAATAATGTGATGTTTGATTGTATTAAGTGTTTCTACCACTTTTTAAACTATTGTTATACAAAACGGAACGAATAAGAAGTATGTGTACATGCATAAAATACTTTCATTTCTTGTCATTGCATGCACTTTCCTGCGTTAAATGTTTAAAGTAAAACTCATGATTTTCTAAAACTGTGAACTCTCTCCTGCCTCAGGTAAGCGTTTGGATAATTATCCTGCTACCTAGACAGACATGCAGGTATTAAGTAATATACATGTCGTTCACAATAAACATCGGTCTACTGCCTGGTCACACACAGCAGGATACCCATCAAAACATTTTCACGGCAGTATTGCGTAACTTGTTAATTTACAAATGCGTCTTAATAATGTTTAATAATGTAGACCGGGCTCAGGGGCGGACCATTTAACTTCATTTAAAAAAGGGGGGGTTATTTTATGTTTTGGTCGGAAAAAATATTTATTTTTAAAGGTAACGAGACAAAATAGTTTAATATTTATTCTTTATTAGCATAATTTTATGTTGCAGAAATAACCTCTGCTGCCAAAATATTTTTTCAAGATAAATTTATTTCCTAGAAATAAATAAGTATACAAAGCGGAAAATATAGCGATCCGCTGGAAAATGGTAAAAGCGTAAAAGGCGTATACATGTACAAGTGTGGTAAGGATGTATTTTAACTATTGAGTAAGTCTTGGGAATTACAGACCCGTTTTAATTTTTACCTTTAGAACCAAAGACTTGTAATTTTACAATTATATCCCCTTCACATATACGATATTCTCTTACGAGTTGGTCCAATTTTCAAAATCTATAGTCTTACGAGTTCTTGTGAAAGTTTATTCCAACCTTTTACGATCTCTTTCCGAGTTGTCACGATTTCGTAAGTTGTGCGGAGAATTTTCGCACTTCCGTCTAGAGACGATACGAATTTTATTTTCTGGGTGTTTACGAGCATGTTACGGTGCCTTTACGAGTGAATTTTGATATTGGAAATGATATCGTAACTCACTCGCAAACTACTCGTAAAATAATTCCTTTGTGAGGTCTTCCCGAGCTAGTTTCGAGTAAAGGCGAGTCATTTACGATCTCTACGAGTTCTTTTCGATGTGTTAACGAGTTTAATTATGGCATTGTTGTTTTTTTAACTCATAAAGTCTTACGAGGATTTTTGACATTTCAAAAATCCTCGTAAAACTTTCACGAGTTCTTACGATTTCACACGAGCTAACGGGACCTGTTTGTGAGTACAAAGAGTGATTTACGAATCTTTGCGATCGAATACGAGTTGAAAACTCGAAGAACTCGTAAGGAAATCTCGTAAATGTGAAGGGGATATTAGAAACAAAGGCTATAAATAAAACTACTTAGTATTTATCATATTGAAAGATACATTTAACACGGAAAAGAAGTTTTTTCATTGCTTTAATAGTTATGTATGTTGGCTAGAGCTATATTTGTACGCTTGTGCGTCCATGCATCCAATCATCGGTGTATCTGTTACACTTTGGTGATCTTGAATACTACATAGTGGATGCCAATGATCATTGATGATATTTCAATACTAGATTTGATTTGAATAGAAACTCATCATCCACTTGAAAATAGGTCACTGCATCCTATATTTTACACATGAACGACTATGGGTTATTTCTTTGTTTACTTAATGTTCGATGCATGTTTGGGGACATTAATATTTAAACACTATAGTATGAACTGCTACCGCCCAAGTATATTTAGGTCACTAAGAACTTCATGTTTGAGGGGGGTGGCGATATTTCAAGTACGGGCGGTTCACCCATCTCTCATAAACACATTTCCCTTCTAGTTTCTTTTATTATTTGTAGTGGGTTTTTTCTTCTCCAATTATTATTACTGACATGAAACTTATAAATATAATTATTTCCGAGTTTTAAAATTGACATTGAAAACGTAACTGTAAGAAAGGCATATTATATCTTATGGATGACGATGTTTGAACAAAAAAAATAATCTTAATTTTGAACAACAAATATCAGCGATTTTAAGAGCTTGTGTCAGAAAAAGTTTCTTAATTTTTTTAAAAAGAAGATTTTTCCAGATGGCTTTTCGAATGCATGTGACAGTTATAAATTTGTGGTTCTGATTCTGATAGGAAAATATGTGAAAATAAAAATAAAAACCCCATAAACTCGTGCATTCGGTGTGGCGGGCTAGGTTAAAAAAAGATTATATGTACAAAGCATTTAAAGCATAATAATTGAATATAAAAATAAAAATAATCTCGTCTTCGCCAAAAACTCACAAAATGAAGGACGGTAAATAAGAGACCGTTATAAATTGTTACCATCTATTATTTCCTGCTTAAATTTATGACAGTTCAAGACAGAAAACACAAATCTGTCATGACCTAATATTTCCTGCAGCAATTCACAACAGTGCATAACAGTTAGTGGATATCTTGTCAAGTACTGCCTTTTACTATGGCAATGGTGGACAGTGCATCATAGGTCAAGAAAAATTGTCAACTGCTGTGCAAAATTGTTACGGATCAGGACAGTGATAAACAATACAAGTAAAATTGTTAACTACTGCCCAAAATTGTTACAATTTAGGACAGTGATTAACAATCCAGGTAAAGTCTGTCATGATCTATGAGAAACTGTACCAATGTCGGACAGTGCAGGCCAATGCAGGACAGTGCATTATAGGCGGAAGGTAATCACTGTCACAAACTGTCCTTGATTGTATAGGGTGATAATGGTAATTCACTGTTGTTTGGCAGTAGTTTCACAGTAAATAGCAGTGTAAGGCAGTAAAAAAAGGACTGTGTCTGGTATAGACAGTAATTTTTTTGGTTCATAGTGGTAGGGGGATATGAAAGGGGGGTCATGGGGCTACATGGCCCAGTCGGACCTTTTCACTGTAAATGTCCGTGTCCGAACGGGTAGCGGTCCGAAAATCTTATAATATGCATTAATAGGCCCTGCGTGGGTATATAAATAATGACCCCCGACTTTTTCCGCCCCTTTCAATCGAGAAGGGGGTAGGGGGATATGAAAGGGGGGTCATGGGGCTACATGGCCCAGTCGGACCTTTTCACTGTAAATGTTCGTGTCCGAACGGGTAGCGGTCCGAAAATCTTATAATATGCATTAATAGGCCCTGCGTGGGTATATAAATAATGACCCCCGACTTTTTCCGCCCCTTTCAATCGAGAAGGGGGTAGGGGGATATGAAAGGGGGGTCATGGGGCTACATGGCCCAGTCGGACCTTTTCACTGTAAATGTCCGTGTCCGAACGGGTAGCGGTCCGAAAATCTTATAATATGCATTAATAGGCCCTGCGTGGGTATATAAATAATGACCCCCGACTTTTTCCGCCCCTTTCAATCGAGAAGGGGGTAGGGGGATATGAAAGGGGGGTCATGGGGCTACATGGCCCAGTCGGACCTTTTCACTGTAAATGTCCGTGTCCGAACGGGTAGCGGTCCGAAAATCTTATAATATGCATTAATAGGCCCTGCGTGGGTATATAAATAATGACCCCCGACTTTTTCCGCCCCTTTCAATCGAGAAGGGGGTAGGGGGATATGAAAGGGGGGTCATGGGGCTACATGGCCCAGTCGGACCTTTTCACTGTAAATGTCCGTGTCCGAACGGGTAGCGGTCCGAAAATCTTATAATATGCATTAATAGGCCCTGCGTGGGTATATAAATAATGACCCCCGACTTTTTCCGCCCCTTTCAATCGAGAAGGGGGTAGGGGGATATGAAAGGGGGGTCATGGGGCTACATGGCCCAGTCGGACCTTTTCACTGTAAATGTCCGTGTCCGAACGGGTAGCGGTCCGAAAATCTTATAATATGCATTAATAGGCCCTGCGTGGGTATATAAATAATGACCCCCGACTTTTTCCGCCCCTTTCAATCGAGAAGGGGGTAGGGGGATATGAAAGGGGGGGTCATGGGGCTACATGGCCCAGTCGGACCTTTTCACTGTAAATGTCCGTGTCCGAACGGGTAGCGGTCCGAAAATCTTATAATATGCATTAATAGGCCCTGCGTGGGTATATAAATAATGACCCCCGACTTTTTCCGCCCCTTTCAATCGAGAAGGGGGTAGGGGGATATGAAAGGGGGGTCATGGGGCTACATGGCCCAGTCGGACCTTTTCACTGTAAATGTCCGTGTCCGAACGGGTAGCGGTCCGAAAATCTTATAATATGCATTAATAGGCCCTGCGTGGGTATATAAATAATGACCCCCGACTTTTTCCGCCCCTTTCAATCGAGAAGGGGGTAGGGGGATATGAAAGGGGGGTCATGGGGCTACATGGCCCAGTCGGACCTTTTCACTGTAAATGTCCGTGTCCGAACGGGTAGCGGTCCGAAAATCTTATAATATGCATTAATAGGCCCTGCGTGGGTATATAAATAATGACCCCCGACTTTTTCCGCCCCTTTCAATCGAGAAGGGGGTAGGGGGATATGAAAGGGGGGTCATGGGGCTACATGGCCCAGTCGGACCTTTTCACTGTAAATGTCCGTGTCCGAACGGGTAGCGGTCCGAAAATCTTATAATATGCATTAATAGGCCCTGCGTGGGTATATAAATAATGACCCCCGACTTTTTCCGCCCCTTTCAATCGAGAAGGGGGTAGGGGGATATGAAAGGGGGGTCATGGGGCTACATGGCCCAGTCGGACCTTTTCACTGTAAATGTCCGTGTCCGAACGGGTAGCGGTCCGAAAATCTTATAATATGCATTAATAGGCCCTGCGTGGGTATATAAATAATGACCCCCGACTTTTTCCGCCCCTTTCAATCGAGAAGGGGGTAGGGGGATATGAAAGGGGGGTCATGGGGCTACATGGCCCAGTCGGACCTTTTTACTGTAAATGTCCGTGTCCGAACGGGTAGCGGTCCGAAAATCTTATAATATTCATTAATAGGCCCTGCGTGGGTATATAAATAATGACCCCCGACTTTTTCCGCCCCTTTCAATCGAGAAGGGGGTAGGGGGATATGAAAGGGGGGTCATGGGGCTACATGGCCCAGTCGGACCTTTTCACTGTAAATGTCCGTGTCCGAACGGGTAGCGGTCCGAAAATCTTATAATATGCATTAATAGGCCCTGCGTGGGTATATAAATAATGACCCCCGACTTTTTCCGCCCCTTTCAATCGAGAAGGGGGTAGGGGGATATGAAAGGGGGGTCATGGGGCTACATGGCCCAGTCGGACCTTTTCACTGTAAATGTCCGTGTCCGAACGGGTAGCGGTCCGAAAATCTTATAATATGCATTAATAGGCCCTGCGTGGGTATATAAATAATGACCCCCGACTTTTTCCGCCCCTTTCAATCGAGAAGGGGGTAGGGGGATATGAAAGGGGGGTCATGGGGCTACATGGCCCAGTCGGACCTTTTCACTGTAAATGTCCGTGTCCGAACGGGTAGCGGTCCGAAAATCTTATAATATGCATTAATAGGCCCTGCGTGGGTATATAAATAATGACCCCCGACTTTTTCCGCCCCTTTCAATCGAGAAGGGGGTAGGGGGATATGAAAGGGGGGTCATGGGGCTACATGGCCCAGTCGGACCTTTTCACTGTAAATGTCCGTGTCCGAACGGGTAGCGGTCCGAAAATCTTATAATATGCATTAATAGGCCCTGCGTGGGTATATAAATAATGACCCCCGACTTTTTCCGCCCCTTTCAATCGAGAAGGGGGTAGGGGGATATGAAAGGGGGGTCATGGGGCTACATGGCCCAGTCGGACCTTTTCACTGTAAATGTCCGTGTCCGAACGGGTAGCGGTCCGAAAATCTTATAATATGCATTAATAGGCCCTGCGTGGGTATATAAATAATGACCCCCGACTTTTTCCGCCCCTTTCAATCGAGAAGGGGGTAGGGGGATATGAAAGGGGGGTCATGGGGCTACATGGCCCAGTCGGACCTTTTCACTGTAAATGTCCGTGTCCGAACGGGTAGCGGTCCGAAAATCTTATAATATGCATTAATAGGCCCTGCGTGGGTATATAAATAATGACCCCCGACTTTTTCCGCCCCTTTCAATCGAGAAGGGGGTAGGGGGATATGAAAGGGGGGTCATGGGGCTACATGGCCCAGTCGGACCTTTTCACTGTAAATGTCCGTGTCCGAACGGGTAGCGGTCCGAAAATCTTATAATATGCATTAATAGGCCCTGCGTGGGTATATAAATAATGACCCCCGACTTTTTCCGCCCCTTTCAATCGAGAAGGGGGTAGGGGGATATGAAAGGGGGGTCATGGGGCTACATGGCCCAGTCGGACCTTTTCACTGTAAATGTCCGTGTCCGAACGGGTAGCGGTCCGAAAATCTTATAATATGCATTAATAGGCCCTGCGTGGGTATATAAATAATGACCCCCGACTTTTTCCGCCCCTTTCAATCGAGAAGGGGGTAGGGGGATATGAAAGGGGGGTCATGGGGCTACATGGCCCAGTCGGACCTTTTCACTGTAAATGTCCGTGTCCGAACGGGTAGCGGTCCGAAAATCTTATAATATGCATTAATAGGCCCTGCGTGGGTATATAAATAATGACCCCCGACTTTTTCCGCCCCTTTCAATCGAGAAGGGGGTAGGGGGATATGAAAGGGGGGTCATGGGGCTACATGGCCCAGTCGGACCTTTTCACTGTAAATGTCCGTGTCCGAACGGGTAGCGGTCCGAAAATCTTATAATATGCATTAATAGGCCCTGCGTGGGTATATAAATAATGACCCCCGACTTTTTCCGCCCCTTTCAATCGAGAAGGGGGTAGGGGGATATGAAAGGGGGGTCATGGGGCTACATGGCCCAGTCGGACCTTTTCACTGTAAATGTCCGTGTCCGAACGGGTAGCGGTCCGAAAATCTTATAATATGCATTAATAGGCCCTGCGTGGGTATATAAATAATGACCCCCGACTTTTTCCGCCCCTTTCAATCGAGAAGGGGGTAGGGGGATATGAAAGGGGGGTCATGGGGCTACATGGCCCAGTCGGACCTTTTCACTGTAAATGTCCGTGTCCGAACGGGTAGCGGTCCGAAAATCTTATAATATGCATTAATAGGCCCTGCGTGGGTATATAAATAATGACCCCCGACTTTTTCCGCCCCTTTCAATCGAGAAGGGGGTAGGGGGATATGAAAGGGGGGTCATGGGGCTACATGGCCCAGTCGGACCTTTTCACTGTAAATGTCCGTGTCCGAACGGGTAGCGGTCCGAAAATCTTATAATATGCATTAATAGGCCCTGCGTGGGTATATAAATAATGACCCCCGACTTTTTCCGCCCCTTTCAATCGAGAAGGGGGTAGGGGGATATGAAAGGGGGGTCATGGGGCTACATGGCCCAGTCGGACCTTTTCACTGTAAATGTCCGTGTCCGAACGGGTAGCGGTCCGAAAATCTTATAATATGCATTAATAGGCCCTGCGTGGGTATATAAATAATGACCCCCGACTTTTTCCGCCCCTTTCAATCGAGAAGGGGGTAGGGGGATATGAAAGGGGGGTCATGGGGCTACATGGCCCAGTCGGACCTTTTCACTGTAAATGTCCGTGTCCGAACGGGTAGCGGTCCGAAAATCTTATAATATGCATTAATAGGCCCTGCGTGGGTATATAAATAATGACCCCCGACTTTTTCCGCCCCTTTCAATCGAGAAGGGGGTAGGGGGATATGAAAGGGGGGTCATGGGGCTACATGGCCCAGTCGGACCTTTTCACTGTAAATGTCCGTGTCCGAACGGGTAGCGGTCCGAAAATCTTATAATATGCATTAATAGGCCCTGCGTGGGTATATAAATAATGACCCCCGACTTTTTCCGCCCCTTTCAATCGAGAAGGGGGTAGGGGGATATGAAAGGGGGGTCATGGGGCTACATGGCCCAGTCGGACCTTTTCACTGTAAATGTCCGTGTCCGAACGGGTAGCGGTCCGAAAATCTTATAATATGCATTAATAGGCCCTGCGTGGGTATATAAATAATGACCCCCGACTTTTTCCGCCCCTTTCAATCGAGAAGGGGGTAGGGGGATATGAAAGGGGGGTCATGGGGCTACATGGCCCAGTCGGACCTTTTCACTGTAAATGTCCGTGTCCGAACGGGTAGCGGTCCGAAAATCTTATAATATGCATTAATAGGCCCTGCGTGGGTATATAAATAATGACCCCCGACTTTTTCCGCCCCTTTCAATCGAGAAGGGGGTAGGGGGATATGAAAGGGGGGTCATGGGGCTACATGGCCCAGTCGGACCTTTTCACTGTAAATGTCCGTGTCCGAACGGGTAGCGGTCCGAAAATCTTATAATATGCATTAATAGGCCCTGCGTGGGTATATAAATAATGACCCCCGACTTTTTCCGCCCCTTTCAATCGAGAAGGGGGTAGGGGGATATGAAAGGGGGGTCATGGGGCTACATGGCCCAGTCGGACCTTTTCACTGTAAATGTCCGTGTCCGAACGGGTAGCGGTCCGAAAATCTTATAATATGCATTAATAGGCCCTGCGTGGGTATATAAATAATGACCCCCGACTTTTTCCGCCCCTTTCAATCGAGAAGGGGGTAGGGGGATATGAAAGGGGGGTCATGGGGCTACATGGCCCAGTCGGACCTTTTCACTGTAAATGTCCGTGTCCGAACGGGTAGCGGTCCGAAAATCTTATAATATGCATTAATAGGCCCTGCGTGGGTATATAAATAATGACCCCCGACTTTTTCCGCCCCTTTCAATCGAGAAGGGGGTAGGGGGATATGAAAGGGGGGTCATGGGGCTACATGGCCCAGTCGGACCTTTTCACTGTAAATGTCCGTGTCCGAACGGGTAGCGGTCCGAAAATCTTATAATATGCATTAATAGGCCCTGCGTGGGTATATAAATAATGACCCCCGACTTTTTCCGCCCCTTTCAATCGAGAAGGGGGTAGGGGGATATGAAAGGGGGGTCATGGGGCTACATGGCCCAGTCGGACCTTTTCACTGTAAATGTCCGTGTCCGAACGGGTAGCGGTCCGAAAATCTTATAATATGCATTAATAGGCCCTGCGTGGGTATATAAATAATGACCCCCGACTTTTTCCGCCCCTTTCAATCGAGAAGGGGGTAGGGGGATATGAAAGGGGGGTCATGGGGCTACATGGCCCAGTCGGACCTTTTCACTGTAAATGTCCGTGTCCGAACGGGTAGCGGTCCGAAAATCTTATAATATGCATTAATAGGCCCTGCGTGGGTATATAAATAATGACCCCCGACTTTTTCCGCCCCTTTCAATCGAGAAGGGGGTAGGGGGATATGAAAGGGGGGTCATGGGGCTACATGGCCCAGTCGGACCTTTTCACTGTAAATGTCCGTGTCCGAACGGGTAGCGGTCCGAAAATCTTATAATATGCATTAATAGGCCCTGCGTGGGTATATAAATAATGACCCCCGACTTTTTCCGCCCCTTTCAATCGAGAAGGGGGTAGGGGGATATGAAAGGGGGGTCATGGGGCTACATGGCCCAGTCGGACCTTTTCACTGTAAATGTCCGTGTCCGAACGGGTAGCGGTCCGAAAATCTTATAATATGCATTAATAGGCCCTGCGTGGGTATATAAATAATGACCCCCGACTTTTTCCGCCCCTTTCAATCGAGAAGGGGGTAGGGGGATATGAAAGGGGGGTCATGGGGCTACATGGCCCAGTCGGACCTTTTCACTGTAAATGTCCGTGTCCGAACGGGTAGCGGTCCGAAAATCTTATAATATGCATTAATAGGCCCTGCGTGGGTATATAAATAATGACCCCCGACTTTTTCCGCCCCTTTCAATCGAGAAGGGGGTAGGGGGATATGAAAGGGGGGTCATGGGGCTACATGGCCCAGTCGGACCTTTTCACTGTAAATGTCCGTGTCCGAACGGGTAGCGGTCCGAAAATCTTATAATATGCATTAATAGGCCCTGCGTGGGTATATAAATAATGACCCCCGACTTTTTCCGCCCCTTTCAATCGAGAAGGGGGTAGGGGGATATGAAAGGGGGGTCATGGGGCTACATGGCCCAGTCGGACCTTTTCACTGTAAATGTCCGTGTCCGAACGGGTAGCGGTCCGAAAATCTTATAATATGCATTAATAGGCCCTGCGTGGGTATATAAATAATGACCCCCGACTTTTTCCGCCCCTTTCAATCGAGAAGGGGGTAGGGGGATATGAAAGGGGGGTCATGGGGCTACATGGCCCAGTCGGACCTTTTCACTGTAAATGTCCGTGTCCGAACGGGTAGCGGTCCGAAAATCTTATAATATGCATTAATAGGCCCTGCGTGGGTATATAAATAATGACCCCCGACTTTTTCCGCCCCTTTCAATCGAGAAGGGGGTAGGGGGATATGAAAGGGGGGTCATGGGGCTACATGGCCCAGTCGGACCTTTTCACTGTAAATGTCCGTGTCCGAACGGGTAGCGGTCCGAAAATCTTATAATATGCATTAATAGGCCCTGCGTGGGTATATAAATAATGACCCCCGACTTTTTCCGCCCCTTTCAATCGAGAAGGGGGTAGGGGGATATGAAAGGGGGGTCATGGGGCTACATGGCCCAGTCGGACCTTTTCACTGTAAATGTCCGTGTCCGAACGGGTAGCGGTCCGAAAATCTTATAATATGCATTAATAGGCCCTGCGTGGGTATATAAATAATGACCCCCGACTTTTTCCGCCCCTTTCAATCGAGAAGGGGGTAGGGGGATATGAAAGGGGGGTCATGGGGCTACATGGCCCAGTCGGACCTTTTCACTGTAAATGTCCGTGTCCGAACGGGTAGCGGTCCGAAAATCTTATAATATGCATTAATAGGCCCTGCGTGGGTATATAAATAATGACCCCCGACTTTTTCCGCCCCTTTCAATCGAGAAGGGGGTAGGGGGATATGAAAGGGGGGTCATGGGGCTACATGGCCCAGTCGGACCTTTTCACTGTAAATGTCCGTGTCCGAACGGGTAGCGGTCCGAAAATCTTATAATATGCATTAATAGGCCCTGCGTGGGTATATAAATAATGACCCCCGACTTTTTCCGCCCCTTTCAATCGAGAAGGGGGTAGGGGGATATGAAAGGGGGGTCATGGGGCTACATGGCCCAGTCGGACCTTTTCACTGTAAATGTCCGTGTCCGAACGGGTAGCGGTCCGAAAATCTTATAATATGCATTAATAGGCCCTGCGTGGGTATATAAATAATGACCCCCGACTTTTTCCGCCCCTTTCAATCGAGAAGGGGGTAGGGGGATATGAAAGGGGGGTCATGGGGCTACATGGCCCAGTCGGACCTTTTCACTGTAAATGTCCGTGTCCGAACGGGTAGCGGTCCGAAAATCTTATAATATGCATTAATAGGCCCTGCGTGGGTATATAAATAATGACCCCCGACTTTTTCCGCCCCTTTCAATCGAGAAGGGGGTAGGGGGATATGAAAGGGGGGTCATGGGGCTACATGGCCCAGTCGGACCTTTTCACTGTAAATGTCCGTGTCCGAACGGGTAGCGGTCCGAAAATCTTATAATATGCATTAATAGGCCCTGCGTGGGTATATAAATAATGACCCCCGACTTTTTCCGCCCCTTTCAATCGAGAAGGGGGTAGGGGGATATGAAAGGGGGGTCATGGGGCTACATGGCCCAGTCGGACCTTTTCACTGTAAATGTCCGTGTCCGAACGGGTAGCGGTCCGAAAATCTTATAATATGCATTAATAGGCCCTGCGTGGGTATATAAATAATGACCCCCGACTTTTTCCGCCCCTTTCAATCGAGAAGGGGGTAGGGGGATATGAAAGGGGGGTCATGGGGCTACATGGCCCAGTCGGACCTTTTCACTGTAAATGTCCGTGTCCGAACGGGTAGCGGTCCGAAAATCTTATAATATGCATTAATAGGCCCTGCGTGGGTATATAAATAATGACCCCCGACTTTTTCCGCCCCTTTCAATCGAGAAGGGGGTAGGGGGATATGAAAGGGGGGTCATGGGGCTACATGGCCCAGTCGGACCTTTTCACTGTAAATGTCCGTGTCCGAACGGGTAGCGGTCCGAAAATCTTATAATATGCATTAATAGGCCCTGCGTGGGTATATAAATAATGACCCCCGACTTTTTCCGCCCCTTTCAATCGAGAAGGGGGTAGGGGGATATGAAAGGGGGGTCATGGGGCTACATGGCCCAGTCGGACCTTTTCACTGTAAATGTCCGTGTCCGAACGGGTAGCGGTCCGAAAATCTTATAATATGCATTAATAGGCCCTGCGTGGGTATATAAATAATGACCCCCGACTTTTTCCGCCCCTTTCAATCGAGAAGGGGGTAGGGGGATATGAAAGGGGGGTCATGGGGCTACATGGCCCAGTCGGACCTTTTCACTGTAAATGTCCGTGTCCGAACGGGTAGCGGTCCGAAAATCTTATAATATGCATTAATAGGCCCTGCGTGGGTATATAAATAATGACCCCCGACTTTTTCCGCCCCTTTCAATCGAGAAGGGGGTAGGGGGATATGAAAGGGGGGTCATGGGGCTACATGGCCCAGTCGGACCTTTTCACTGTAAATGTCCGTGTCCGAACGGGTAGCGGTCCGAAAATCTTATAATATGCATTAATAGGCCCTGCGTGGGTATATAAATAATGACCCCCGACTTTTTCCGCCCCTTTCAATCGAGAAGGGGGTAGGGGGATATGAAAGGGGGGTCATGGGGCTACATGGCCCAGTCGGACCTTTTCACTGTAAATGTCCGTGTCCGAACGGGTAGCGGTCCGAAAATCTTATAATATGCATTAATAGGCCCTGCGTGGGTATATAAATAATGACCCCCGACTTTTTCCGCCCCTTTCAATCGAGAAGGGGGTAGGGGGATATGAAAGGGGGGTCATGGGGCTACATGGCCCAGTCGGACCTTTTCACTGTAAATGTCCGTGTCCGAACGGGTAGCGGTCCGAAAATCTTATAATATGCATTAATAGGCCCTGCGTGGGTATATAAATAATGACCCCCGACTTTTTCCGCCCCTTTCAATCGAGAAGGGGGTAGGGGGATATGAAAGGGGGGTCATGGGGCTACATGGCCCAGTCGGACCTTTTCACTGTAAATGTCCGTGTCCGAACGGGTAGCGGTCCGAAAATCTTATAATATGCATTAATAGGCCCTGCGTGGGTATATAAATAATGACCCCCGACTTTTTCCGCCCCTTTCAATCGAGAAGGGGGTAGGGGGATATGAAAGGGGGGTCATGGGGCTACATGGCCCAGTCGGACCTTTTCACTGTAAATGTCCGTGTCCGAACGGGTAGCGGTCCGAAAATCTTATAATATGCATTAATAGGCCCTGCGTGGGTATATAAATAATGACCCCCGACTTTTTCCGCCCCTTTCAATCGAGAAGGGGGTAGGGGGATATGAAAGGGGGGTCATGGGGCTACATGGCCCAGTCGGACCTTTTCACTGTAAATGTCCGTGTCCGAACGGGTAGCGGTCCGAAAATCTTATAATATGCATTAATAGGCCCTGCGTGGGTATATAAATAATGACCCCCGACTTTTTCCGCCCCTTTCAATCGAGAAGGGGGTAGGGGGATATGAAAGGGGGGTCATGGGGCTACATGGCCCAGTCGGACCTTTTCACTGTAAATGTCCGTGTCCGAACGGGTAGCGGTCCGAAAATCTTATAATATGCATTAATAGGCCCTGCGTGGGTATATAAATAATGACCCCCGACTTTTTCCGCCCCTTTCAATCGAGAAGGGGGTAGGGGGATATGAAAGGGGGGTCATGGGGCTACATGGCCCAGTCGGACCTTTTCACTGTAAATGTCCGTGTCCGAACGGGTAGCGGTCCGAAAATCTTATAATATGCATTAATAGGCCCTGCGTGGGTATATAAATAATGACCCCCGACTTTTTCCGCCCCTTTCAATCGAGAAGGGGGTAGGGGGATATGAAAGGGGGGTCATGGGGCTACATGGCCCAGTCGGACCTTTTCACTGTAAATGTCCGTGTCCGAACGGGTAGCGGTCCGAAAATCTTATAATATGCATTAATAGGCCCTGCGTGGGTATATAAATAATGACCCCCGACTTTTTCCGCCCCTTTCAATCGAGAAGGGGGTAGGGGGATATGAAAGGGGGGTCATGGGGCTACATGGCCCAGTCGGACCTTTTCACTGTAAATGTCCGTGTCCGAACGGGTAGCGGTCCGAAAATCTTATAATATGCATTAATAGGCCCTGCGTGGGTATATAAATAATGACCCCCGACTTTTTCCGCCCCTTTCAATCGAGAAGGGGGTAGGGGGATATGAAAGGGGGGTCATGGGGCTACATGGCCCAGTCGGACCTTTTCACTGTAAATGTCCGTGTCCGAACGGGTAGCGGTCCGAAAATCTTATAATATGCATTAATAGGCCCTGCGTGGGTATATAAATAATGACCCCCGACTTTTTCCGCCCCTTTCAATCGAGAAGGGGGTAGGGGGGATATGAAAGGGGGGTCATGGGGCTACATGGCCCAGTCGGACCTTTTCACTGTAAATGTCCGTGTCCGAACGGGTAGCGGTCCGAAAATCTTATAATATGCATTAATAGGCCCTGCGTGGGTATATAAATAATGACCCCCGACTTTTTCCGCCCCTTTCAATCGAGAAGGGGGTAGGGGGATATGAAAGGGGGGTCATGGGGCTACATGGCCCAGTCGGACCTTTTCACTGTAAATGTCCGTGTCCGAACGGGTAGCGGTCCGAAAATCTTATAATATGCATTAATAGGCCCTGCGTGGGTATATAAATAATGACCCCCGACTTTTTCCGCCCCTTTCAATCGAGAAGGGGGTAGGGGGGATATGAAAGGGGGGTCATGGGGCTACATGGCCCAGTCGGACCTTTTCACTGTAAATGTCCGTGTCCGAACGGGTAGCGGTCCGAAAATCTTATAATATGCATTAATAGGCCCTGCGTGGGTATATAAATAATGACCCCCGACTTTTTCCGCCCCTTTCAATCGAGAAGGGGGTAGGGGGATATGAAAGGGGGGTCATGGGGCTACATGGCCCAGTCGGACCTTTTCACTGTAAATGTCCGTGTCCGAACGGGTAGCGGTCCGAAAATCTTATAATATGCATTAATAGGCCCTGCGTGGGTATATAAATAATGACCCCCGACTTTTTCCGCCCCTTTCAATCGAGAAGGGGGTAGGGGGATATGAAAGGGGGGTCATGGGGCTACATGGCCCAGTCGGACCTTTTCACTGTAAATGTCCGTGTCCGAACGGGTAGCGGTCCGAAAATCTTATAATATGCATTAATAGGCCCTGCGTGGGTATATAAATAATGACCCCCGACTTTTTCCGCCCCTTTCAATCGAGAAGGGGGTAGGGGGATATGAAAGGGGGGTCATGGGGCTACATGGCCCAGTCGGACCTTTTCACTGTAAATGTCCGTGTCCGAACGGGTAGCGGTCCGAAAATCTTATAATATGCATTAATAGGCCCTGCGTGGGTATATAAATAATGACCCCCGACTTTTTCCGCCCCTTTCAATCGAGAAGGGGGTAGGGGGATATGAAAGGGGGGTCATGGGGCTACATGGCCCAGTCGGACCTTTTCACTGTAAATGTCCGTGTCCGAACGGGTAGCGGTCCGAAAATCTTATAATATGCATTAATAGGCCCTGCGTGGGTATATAAATAATGACCCCCGACTTTTTCCGCCCCTTTCAATCGAGAAGGGGGTAGGGGGATATGAAAGGGGGGTCATGGGGCTACATGGCCCAGTCGGACCTTTTCACTGTAAATGTCCGTGTCCGAACGGGTAGCGGTCCGAAAATCTTATAATATGCATTAATAGGCCCTGCGTGGGTATATAAATAATGACCCCCGACTTTTTCCGCCCCTTTCAATCGAGAAGGGGGTAGGGGGATATGAAAGGGGGGTCATGGGGCTACATGGCCCAGTCGGACCTTTTCACTGTAAATGTCCGTGTCCGAACGGGTAGCGGTCCGAAAATCTTATAATATGCATTAATAGGCCCTGCGTGGGTATATAAATAATGACCCCCGACTTTTTCCGCCCCTTTCAATCGAGAAGGGGGTAGGGGGATATGAAAGGGGGGTCATGGGGCTACATGGCCCAGTCGGACCTTTTCACTGTAAATGTCCGTGTCCGAACGGGTAGCGGTCCGAAAATCTTATAATATGCATTAATAGGCCCTGCGTGGGTATATAAATAATGACCCCCGACTTTTTCCGCCCCTTTCAATCGAGAAGGGGGTAGGGGGATATGAAAGGGGGGTCATGGGGCTACATGGCCCAGTCGGACCTTTTCACTGTAAATGTCCGTGTCCGAACGGGTAGCGGTCCGAAAATCTTATAATATGCATTAATAGGCCCTGCGTGGGTATATAAATAATGACCCCCGACTTTTTCCGCCCCTTTCAATCGAGAAGGGGGTAGGGGGATATGAAAGGGGGGGTCATGGGGCTACATGGCCCAGTCGGACCTTTTCACTGTAAATGTCCGTGTCCGAACGGGTAGCGTCCGAAAATCTTATAATATGCATTAATAGGCCCTGCGTGGGTATATAAATAATGACCCCCGACTTTTTCCGCCCCTTTCAATCGAGAAGGGGGTAGGGGGATATGAAAGGGGGGTCATGGGGCTACATGGCCCAGTCGGACCTTTTCACTGTAAATGTCCGTGTCCGAACGGGTAGCGGTCCGAAAATCTTATAATATGCATTAATAGGCCCTGCGTGGGTATATAAATAATGACCCCCGACTTTTTCCGCCCCTTTCAATCGAGAAGGGGGTAGGGGATATGAAAGGGGGGGTCATGGGGCTACATGGCCCAGTCGGACCTTTTCACTGTAAATGTTCCGTGTCCGAACGGGTAGCGGTCCGAAAATCTTATAATATGCATTAATAGGCCCTGCGTGGGGTATATAAATAATGACCCCCGACTTTTCCGCCCCTTTCAATCGAGAAGGGGG